>JADBJO010013763.1:0-15000 GCA_016801955.1 Conus betulinus
TTCTGAAACCATTTGTAGGCTATGTTCATCTATGCGGTCAAGGGCCATGATGCCGATGGTTTTAGTTACTAAGGCTGTATTCAATGGCCTGCTTCGTTAACGACGTTTTTTTCCCTTTATGGATATTCAAGAAGTACTTGTTCGATCTTTTGTTGAGAAAATTAGCGCAGGGGTATGTTCATATGGCGTCACGGATAGTGACCGATGTTTTAATTTACCCCGTTATACTTACTTAACGGCTTGTAACAGCCGGTAATCGCCTTCTTCTTCTTTTATATGGCACATATAATCAACAAGTACTGAGCCGGATCTCTTTCTGAAAATTTGTAGGGATATGTTCGATTAGCGGACTACATCGGACTGAATTTGTGCCATGAGCTTGAGTTTACAGTACAGCTTACTTGGCGATCTTTCTGAAAAATTTGTGCGTATGTTCATTATGGGTCACGGGATGATTGCCATGATGTTTTAGCTTCTACAGTGTTCAGCCGTACTAACGGCGGTAACGGCCTGTACCGCTGTTTCTTCTTTATGGAATATCTCAGAATGAGTACTTGGCGCGTCTTTGTGAAAGATTACAGGGTGTGTTCATTATGGGTCATGAATGATGCCCTGATGTTTTAGGTTTACCGTTACCAGGTTATAACGTTACTAACGGCCTGTAACGCTTTTTCTTCTTTATAGAATATCTCAGAAAGTACTTGGCCGATCTTTGGAAAATTTGTAGGTGTGTTCATTATGGGTCACGGATGGATGTCCGATGTTTTAGTTTACCCCGTTACAGCCGTACTAACGGCTGTAAACAGCCTGTAACGCTTTTTCTTCTTATAGAAATATCCAAAAAGTTACCTGGCCGATCTTTGTGAAAATTTGTAGGTATGTCAATCGGGGTCCGAATAATGCCTGATGTTTTAGTTTACCGTTATAGCCGTTACTAACGGCTGTAACAGGCCTGTAACGCTTTTTCTTCTTGATGGATAGAATACTTGGCGCGATCTTTGTGAAAATTTGCAGGTATGTTCATTGTGGGTCATCCTTTTTTAGCTGATAACGTACTCTGACCGGCTGTAGGTATGTTCTTCTTTATCGAATTATCAGAACGCACTGGGCTGATCTTTCTGCCGATAGTTGTAGTTTACCGTAAAAGATACCGATTACTTTACGGCTTACCGTTAAACGGCCACTGTAACGGCTTTTTTTTTTTTTCTTGGGATGGAATATCTCAGAAAGTACTTGGCCGATCTTTGTGAAAATTAGAAGGTGTGTTTCATTATGGGGTCACGGATGATGCCCGATGTTTTACTTTACCGTTATAGCCGTTACTAACGCGCCCCCGCTAACGGCTTGTAACACTTTTTTTTCTTTATGATGGAATATCTCGAAAAAGTACTCAGAAAGTACTTGGCCGATCTTTCTTTTGTACGTTAAAATTCGCAGGTGTGTTCAGATAATGGGTAAAATTTGGATGATGTGTTACCCGATGTTTTAGTTTACCGTTATACCCGTTACTAACGGCTGTAACGGCCTGTAACGCTTTTTCTTCTTTATGGAATATCTCAGAAAGTACGTGACCGATATTTCTGAAAATTTGTAGGGTGTTCATTATGGGTCACGGATGATGCCCGATGTTTTTAGTTTACGGTTATAGCCGTTACTACGACCCATAATGGGTTTTTTTCTTTATGGAATATCTCAGAAAGTTCTTGGCCGATGATCTTTCTGAAAATTTGTAAGTATGTTCATTATAGGTCACAGACGATGGCCGATGTTTACCCAGAAAAGCTATTACTAACGGTTACACCAGCCCCCAAGACGGTTTTTCCTCTTTATGGAATATCTCACGCGTATTCAGGATAAACTGGGAGTACGTTTATATGCTTTGCATCTTGTTGTTTTTTTTTTGTTTCAAGGCGACTAGGCCCAGTTTCCAGCAAACAACAACGATTTTGGCAATAAGCTGATAATGAATACACGTACTTGAGAGACACAGTCTTGTAAAGAAAGGAATGGAATGAAAGCTTGTCACGGCTGCAGTTATTCTGGTCATGCATCATCAAGATATTTCAACCTTAAAAGGGCCTGGCGTGGCTGGCTAGGCCACGATTAAACTGAAAATTAAACCCAGTATATATCCAAGTGATGGGATCAAGATCAAATCATCAGTACGCCGTTGCCATTATAGGCAAGATCCATATTTGCTGCTTTGTTCTCACCAGTCGAAGTATGTCAAATCGTGCTGTGACATGTCTTAACAGATGTACGCGCGTGTTAGTTCTGTGATTCAAGAGTTTCTCTGTGTTGTGATGCAAAACATTTTAATCTTTTGTTTTGTCCAGAGGATAGCCTGTTGGATACTGTGACTGATCTGTTCATTGCTGGAACGGAGACAGTTTACACAACTCTGCAGTGGGCTCTGATCTTCCTTCTCCACCATCCTCACGTTCAGGACGAGTGCTTCAAGGAAATCTCTGACGTCATCGAACCTCACCGTCTGCCGTCTATGAGTGACAGGCCGAAGATGGACGTACCTGGAGGGCCACGATCCAAGAAGTGATGCGGAAAGCAGACCTCGCACCAGTGATCTTCCATGGCACTGCTCATGACGTCATGTTTCACAGTTACGTCATCCCCAAGGACCACCATTGTCTTGGTAAACCTCAACGGTGTTCTGCATGACCCTGACATCTGGGGAGATCCTGAGAACTTCCGGCCAGAGAGATTCATCGACTCCGATGGAAAAACTGAAACGACCAGAAGAATTCATACCCTTTGGTGTCGGTAATGGTGTATTTCTTTTCAACGAGTTGTAAACCCACAGGATGAAAAGAAATTGCAAACAAAGAAGAAAAATAACTGTGAAACTGGAGCATCAAAAAAAAAGAAAACAATTTATGCTGAATGCTTTATTTATGGGTAAATTCCAGACATAAATCCAAACGCCCAGAATTTTGGGGATGTCTTGAAGAATAAGCTTAAATTTTGAAAACTAAAATATGTCCATTATCTACAACTAATGCATCGGTGATTTAGCAGAAAAAATGATTTCTTTATCAAGATTTCATTCAGATTTAAATAGACAGACGTTGCAGTTGTCCATCCATGGAATTTTATCATTGTTGCCTAGCGACACGTAACTGCATTCCGATTTATTCAAGGCTACTCATTGATGGACTGTGTTAACAGTTTTACTCTGTGGTGTTGGGTGTGTATGACAACTGCACTCTGTTTACAAAAAGACCCCAAAAGTTCAACTAAAAACAAACGAAGTGAAATATCTGATACAGTCTGATAAGGTCAACACCAGGACCAGACGAGCACAGTCAAATTTGAAAAAAAAAAAAGGAAAAGAAAAAAATAGCTGCCTAGATTTTTAGGGCAAACGTAAGACTATATTTAATGACAGCAAAATATGACATTTTTTTTTTAACTGGACATGATTTCATCTGCTGAATTAGAGACGTTTGTTTTACAGTTCAACAAACTTGTGGCATACGAAACCATCTTTTAATGCTAACAGTCTTCGAAACGAAAACTTCAGGTAACCATCTGGATACATCGATATACAGTCCGCAAAGAATACGCTGAGTAATATCTGCCTATATCTTGTATATATGTTTTGTTTGTTTGCTTGTTTTGTTTGTTTTTGCAAACTTCGCCTGGACTTGTTCCCCCACTACTGAATTGCTGAAAATATCATGGACATGGCATGCATAGTTTCCTCGTTTCATCCACAGGTCGCCGCCTGTGCCTTGGGGACGCCATGGCCCGGATGGAGCTGTTCCTGTACCTGGCCCACTCTCATCCAGCACTTCCACTTCCTGCCACCGGAAGAGGGACGGTTGCCATCTTTGAAAGCCGTCGTGGGACTGACGTACACCCCACAGCCATTCAAAATCCGTGCAGTGCCCAGAGTGTGAAAGATGCGCTAGCCTGCACGCATGCTCGATGCCATCTGATCCCCTCTCCTTCCCCTTCCCCCCCCCCCTCCTCTCTCTCTCTCTCTCTCTTTCTCTCACTCTCCCTCTCTTCCACAGCACAACGTCCTGTCTTCCATATAAAGACACACACGCATCAACCTGTTTACAAACGCGCATGCACGTTATGTACACACACACACACACACACACACACACACACCACACACACACACACACACACAACACACATCCGCGCGTTTAAATACACACACAAACGTGCAGATGCGTATGCACACACACACACACACACACACACACACACACACACACACACCACACACACACACACACACACACACACACACACACACACATGCATCTACGCGTGCCCGCTCCCGCTCGCAAACGTGCACACACACACACACACACACACACACACACACACACACACACACACACAGTGCTAATGATGACCTGACATGCATGTAACATCTGAAACCATTCTCTAATGTGACGCCCGCCAATGCTTGTAACACCTACCGACCAAAGTTGTTTTAACTCCTCTTGCGTTTACATTTCCCTGTTAAAAAACAGTGCCATCAACAATTAGAGACAGATTTGTGATTCCTTATTTGATCATAAATATATGATTACGCTCAAACCCCTTGAAGTTAATGTTCAATGCGACTCATACACACACACACGCGCGACCGCGCGCGCGCACACACACACACACACACACACACACACACACACACACACACACACACACACACACTCACAACATTAACATGCACACTCGCGTATAGGCTAAACAGCTGTCGATTCGTTTGTCTATTGTAATAAGTTTGTTCTTGGTCTGCCTTAAATAATTCATCATGCAACGATCTGGCGGCAATAAATCCAAATATGAAATGTAGAATAACACATGCAACTTGTTATCCTCGAACAACAACAAAAAAGTGCATAACTATATAAAAACTAAATGCAGATATGACTTAACTACTCATGGCATTACATGATTTTATCTGTTTACTCATTTTATATGATAAGCGTTTCAGTCAGCAATGTATGCAGGTTGCTTGCATGCTATTTCCGCATCTACTCTCTCTCTCTCTCTCTCTCTGTCTCTCTCTCTCTCTCTCTCTCTCTCTCTCTCTCTCTCTCTCTCTCTCTCTCTCTCAGTCCAAGAAAACAGGCTGCAGAATGAAACCGTGAATATGACTGTTTTGTATGTTCGTGTTTTGTTTGAGGAGCGGAAGTCGGAAAAGATGGAAACGGGTATAATCGGGTGGAAGGAATTCAGGTGAAGATTAGAAAACGGGAATCATCGGATGGAGGTGGAAACGGGAATCATCGGGTGAAGATGGAAACAGGAAATCGGGTGAAGATTAGAATCGGGAATCATCGGTGGAGGTTGGAAACGGGAATCATCGGGTGGAGAATGTTCAGGTGGAAAAACAGGAATCATCGGATGGAGGTTGGAAACGGGAATCATCGGGTGGAGGATGAAACAGGAATCATCGGAAGATTAGAAACAGGAAATCATCGGGTGGATGGAGGTTGGAACGGGAATCATCGGGTGGAGGTTGGAAACGGAATCATCGAATCATCATCGGTGAAGGTTGGAAACGGGAATGATCGGGTGGAGGATGGAAACGGGAATCATCAGGTGGAGGATGGAAACGGGAATCATTGGGTGAGGATGGAAACGGGAATGATCGAGTGGAGGATGGAAACGGGAATGATCGGGTGGAGGTGGAGGGAATTGGAGGAGGGGAGATGGGAATGATCGGTGGAGGTTGGAGACGGGAATGATCGGGTGGAGGGTGGAGAGGGACGGGTGGAGGGTGGATGGGAATGATCGGGTGGAGGGTGGAGACGGGAATGATCGGGGTGGAGGTTGGAAATGGGAATCATCGTTGGAGGTTTGCAACGGGAATCATCAGGAGGAGGTTGGGAACGGGGAATCATCAGGTGGAAATTGGAAACAGGTATCTTCAGGTGGAGGTTGTAAACGGGAATTATCAGGTGGAGGTTGGAAACAGGAATCGTCATGTGGAGGTTGCAAACGGAAATTATTTGGTGGAGGTTGGAAACAGGAATCATCAGGTGGAGGTTGGAAACAGGAATCATCAGGTGGAGGTTGGAACAGGAATATTCGAGTGGAGGTTGCAAACGGAATTATCTGGTGGAGGTTGGAAACAGGAATCATCGGGTGGAGGCTGCAAAAGGGAATCATCGGGTGGAGGTTGAGAAAAATACATTACATTATTAGTGAAGGTTGGAAACAGGAATCTTAAGGTTGAAGTTGAGGAAGAGAATCTGGTGGATGAAGGGAACATGAGTCAACCGGTGGAGGGTGGGATGGAAATCAATCTTGCAAGCTGCCTGCTGATAGGGTCAACCCGATCTTTAGCTCCGCCCCTGCCCTACTGCCAGCCCTCGGGTTGTACAACCATAAATGAACTACCTTCTTTCAACGACAAGGCTGTCAAACCACAAGAAAGCTCGTTTCTTCTCTCTGTTAACACTTCAGGAACGAAAAATAAAAGAAGAATTAATGCACCGCCAAACGAAAGGACAAAACAAATTACAAAACAAACACTACGTGTTTCGATCTCTTTGCCCTTCTTCAGGCAAGACGAACACCATTCAATACAATGAACGACGAACAGATAGTCTCTGCTAATTGTGCACAAAATGGATGTGGAATGGAAACCAGACTTCAGGAACGACAGCAGAAGGCGGCGTCTTTCCCTGTGAATTGAACGTCGTTGTTGATGGAGGTATTGGATGTCTTATCCCTCACTGTCTTCCTGTAGGCCAGAATGCATTCTTTGTCCTGAAAAAAAAAGTTGAAACGACGAAGATCGGTTGGGGTGGGGGGGGGGGGGGGGGGGGGGGGGGAGGCGAGGAGGAGGAGTGGGGGGTTGCAGTTTCCCCGAAGTCGATAAAGGCGTTCTGTTTTCACGTCTTCAGTCATTTCAAATTACTCGTTTAATGGTGACTTCACTACGTTCTCACAATCTGATTATAGTTCTATTTGCCCCTGTAATGGGTATTCCGTGAAAAAAATCAGGTTACTGCTGCGGTTTTTCCTTCACATTCCTCCTCCTTATTCTCCAGATGTTCAATATGCACCTTCAATTCTTTCTTTTCTTTCATTACCCCAGTGGCAGGGGTTTGGAATCTGTCCAACTTTCGAGTTTTTTGTCCAGCAACATTCTGAGCACATTGATGTCTGAAAGATTTCAATGCCTCACCTCCACTCCTCCCCAGGAGATGGAAGAAGCGGCTGGCTTTGAGACGTCAGAGTAGTTTGTTTTGATCGTCTTTCATTGGATCCTGGGTTGGGCTCCACATCTTCACACTGAGGTAAGAAAGACACAGGAAAAAACAGAACAACTGTCCTTTTTTCCCGTGGTAACATATGCAAAACTCTGTCGTGCACGTCTAGACATGAACTGTAGAAAAGTCCAGTAAAAACTGGCCGCGGATGGCTCGAAAGCGTGGTACACAGAATGCACTCTCTAGAGTTTCACACCTGTTAACTGATTAATTTCAGTTAATTTGGATAATGAACAGAAACTGTCTGCAGAACTACTTCAAAACGGGTGCAGCTCCTCTGCTAACAACAACTCCTCCCTGTGTGTGTGTGTGTGTGTGTGTGTGTGTGTGTGTGTGTGATACGCTATTGGCTTGTTTTGTTTTGTTGTGCAGGCGTTGTTTTTTTAAGTATATGGCTTAAGCCTTTACCAGAACTCTCTCTCTCTGTCTCTGTCTGTCTCTGTCTCTCTGTCTGTCTTCTTATCTCTCTCTCTCTTTCTTTCTCTCTCTCTGTCTGTGACTATATATGTATATGTGTGTGTGTGTGTGTGTGTGTGTGTGTGTGTGTGTGTGTGTGTGTGTGTGTGTGTGTGTGTGTGTGTGTGTGTGTGTGTGTGTGTGTGTGTGTGTGTGTGTGTGTGTGTGTGTGTGTGTGCGCGTGTGTGTGTGGTATATAAGGAGCCAGGGAACCACGGGGGTCTGGATCTTTTCGAGGAAGGGCATGCATATTTATTTTTTAGCCTTCCCCTCCATCCTCCTCCCTTCTTGTTTTGATTGAAGAATGGGGCCCATCAATATCATTTGATTAAAGAAGAGCGTCCATCTGTATCCAGGTACCCACTCAGTTCTGCCCTGTATAATCATGGAAGATCTTGAGATTTACAATTGCCTGTCAAAAAACAAACAAACGCCCTGTGAATTTTGAGAGCAGACCCTAAGTCAAAGATCCTTTCACTTTTCGCGACTCCATTATTGAAGACAGGCATTCAAGTGTGTGACGTGTCATGCAGACCTTGCCTCGGAGAACGTTTCTGGAGCAAATTCTTTCCAAACTTTCAAATTACGCCTAGTAGAAAGCTTAGAAGATCTAAACTGCAGAAATCGCCAAACAGCTTCATTTGATTTCCCATCTGCCCCTTCTGATACAGTTTTGTGAAAGAAAAAAAAAAAAAAAACAAGTACACAAAAAAACATGTTTTCAACGGTTCGCGGTACGTATCCCCAGACGTCTGCACAATGCTTATTCCTTTGTTTTTGTGAGTAATGTGTATGCTAGATATTTGTGTTTAAGAATTAAGCAAATATTCTCTTCAAACAAATGTAAAAAGATATTTCTGTTGACTTTTACGGACGGTAGATTATATACTCTGGGGTAAGAAGGAAACTATTCCTCTCTCTCTCTCTCTCTTCTCTCTCTCTCTCTCTCTCTCTCTCTCTCTCTCTCTCTCTCTCTCTCTCTCTCTCTCTCTCTCTCTCTCTGTAAAACGGGGAACTGCTTTGGGATGGAGATCCACAAGGCCATATCAGGCGTTCGGTCCCTTTGTTCTACACAGTGGACAGTAAAGGCCAAAAGCAGCGAAATCCGTACATTACAAATCGTCACACACACACACACACACACACACACACACACACACACACACACACACACACCGTTTCTTGCTCTGTCACACACACACACACACACACACACACACACACACACACACACACACACACACACTCGCACACACACACCATTCTTGCTCAGTCACACACACACACACACACACACACACACACACACACACACACACACACACACTTGCACTCAGTGACACGCGCGCACGCACACACACACACACACACACACACACACACACACACACACACACACACACACACACGAGCGCGTACACACGCACATACGCACGCACACACACACACACACACACACACACACACACACACACACACACACACACACACACACATACACACACTCGCGCACGCGCACACATGCACGCATTCACACTCGCATGTACGCACGCACAGGCACTTCACACCACACACACACACACACACACACACACACACACACACACACACACATTGCAGATCATACAGCTGCCCTAGAAACAGTCACGAGATCGGGGTTGATAACAGCCATGACATTTATCAGAGCAACAAAAGGCGTGACTAACATTGCAACAGTTTGCAGCGGAGCACTCCAGAAACACCAACCAAACAGTGTGTTGTGACAGATGGTCGTCAAGGCATATCCCCCACACGGACAGCGCGCAGCAAGTTACGTGCCTCGCATTCAGCACATGGATTTATCGTGATCCACTGTCCATTAATGTGCATGTACATGATGAATGTACTGCTCAACTGAAAACCTCAGATAAGAGTTCCTTCTGCACCTTAAGGTGAAGGTAAAAATGACCCACTCGAGTCGATAACGTGTCATACATTGTGCGCTATACGATCAGTCGTATCATCGGCTCACTGTAAGATACAACACCTGAATAAAATCACTCAAGTAATCCTGGCCCAGTCTGATGCATGTGAGACCAACCAGTCTCTGTCTCTGGCTGGTGTACAGTGTGCTTACTTCCACCTGCTATCATTAGAGAACGTTACATCCATCAAAATAAGTTTTTGTGTATTTATTTGTTTGTAATGAAATAATCCATCTTTCTGCATTCATGCAAGACGCTGACTGTCACAGCACGGCACAGTATTTATGTAGATTGATAAGAATGCTTCTGTTGGTGAAAACCAAACAGGTATGTGAAGAGGCAGTTCTATAACTGATTACAGTTTTACACTTCCTGCTATTGTCCAAAGTTAGCTATCATTAATCTTTAACCCTAAGAGGCCTTTGCTTATGTCAAAAAGGTTTTCAATGAGATTCACATGCCTACATGCCTGGATTGGGGGAAAAAATGGAACACTAGGTAGGCTGTTCTCGAGTACAAAAAAACGTACGAAAAACACAAAGTACGGCTTGTGGATTGTACACCACCGTCTGATTGTA
Organism: Conus betulinus; assembly: GCA_016801955.1. Classification (NCBI taxonomy): domain Eukaryota; kingdom Metazoa; phylum Mollusca; class Gastropoda; order Neogastropoda; family Conidae; genus Conus; species Conus betulinus. The sequence continues at coordinate 10,267 of JADBJO010013763.1, forward strand.
TAACTGTTAACGTAGAGTCAAACAGGGTGATGTTTGCAGCCAGGTATTTTCGTTTTTTATGAATGAGCTGGCATTAATTGTTATCATCAGAGGCAAGCATGCAGCAATGCATACACCTATTTCAATCGAATGTTTTTATTTACTTTGTATTGATAACGTAATGCTCATTATGTGAAACCGCATAAGAAATACAGATTCAGTTCCGTATTCTGCATGAGTCAGTCAAACGATCGAAATGAAGGTCAATATGAATATGAGTGATGTAAAAGCTTTCTACATAACGCTATCAATTATTTGCGCACGAGATGGTTTTTGTGGCGATTTAAAACCAAAGTTCTGAGGTATAACAGTATTCCCAGCCTTTACTCTATCACCAAATAAAGCATCTCTGCTGTTTGTCAGGATCTAGATTCTCAGAGCAAAATAACTGGTAAATGCTTCTTACGTGTTCTATCAGGTTATGATACAAGATGATAAAGTGAAAATAAAAGATAAAAATGTACAAAACCAAAAGGTCTAAGCATTCACATATTCACACACACACCACTAAATGCTCACCCACGCCTAAGCCCTTGCTTAGAAATAGGGAGAACACAACAATAGTCAAACGACTGGAAGTTTGAAAAATAACAGCGCAATTGTTTCATTAGTAGTAATGTTCCTGACAGACATTATCTTTAAGAGAAATTTAAACCTTAACGATATTGCAGCATTCCGAACTGTGCGGTAACTGGTTCCAAATATATGGCCAATGACAGGCTATGTGAAGCTAACTCTTGTGAGTTTGTATTTTTCTTTTTTTTCATCGGAACATGTATTATTTGAGCAATACGGTGTAAGTGAAGATGTGTACATATGCAACAATACGGAGAGACACTGGAGGAGTGATGGAGAGAGAGAGAGAGAGAGAGAGAGAGAGAGAGAGAGAGAGAGAGAGAGAGAGAAGGTGGGTGGGTGGTAAATGTAGGCGTAGGGGAGGGATGGGTTTTCGGTGAAAGGAGAACAGAGAAAGAGAAGGAGGGAGCAGAACGAAACAGAGGGTTGGAGAGAAAGGGGGGGGGGGGGGGGGGGGATACCATAAATAACTTGTTAGTGTGGTTGTATGTTTTATGCTTTTTAACACAAAGAAAAACAAGTGATCATTTAGATTTCTGAAATTGCTGCTGCTGCTAGAATTAAAAAAAAATAAAAAAAAAAACTCTCAAACACACACAGTCAGCTGCTTTTAACATACCTGAACTGGCTGTATGATTGGTCGTAGACAAGGGATGCTTAAACGAATTGCAACAACCAATGGTGTCAACACGCGCAAGTTTTGATCTGAGGATCCATGGGCAAAGAAATGAGTGTCAAACAAACCCGTTCACTGAATTCTTACAACAGGGCTGTAGTGATGCTCAGGAGGCTATGCCACTTTCCTCCACATCCATTGACATGTTTGTTGGTCTCTCATATAACGTTAGGTAAAAAAAAGAAAAAGAAAACAACCGTTGAATTAATTTACACAATTTGGTGAAATGATGAAATGTGACCGACCCTAGGTCCAATCTATTGATTTTGTTCTTCTGTGATTCGTTCAGCGGTATTGTTACACATTTTTACAAATCATGAACACTGTGAAGTTACCGTTCAGGAACTGATAATCATCTTCTTATGGAACACTACAACTTTGGAGTTACATAAACGTTTTTGTTTAATGTTTGCACGTCTTATCAAAAAAACAGTCCATGGGATGTAACTCTTTCAGTCTTTATTCACCGTTAATACTTCGCGTGACTGAAAAAAAAATATCTGCTGGATCATTTTGACCATGGCAGAAATATGCATTCCCCTAAAGACCTTTCTAAATGATCAAGAATAGCTGACACAGAGTCATACCAAAGGGCAGTGTTTTTTTTTTCATCTATTTTCTTCTCTTTCTTTTTTTTTACTTAAAAAAATCTTGCTTGTGAAAGTAGGCATTACATTATATCATGGACTGGCTTCTCACAGGACAGCTTTAAAAAAAAAGTAAGTTCAGGAATGAACAAAACCGCCAGGGTGTGATCTGATGTGAAGTACTTTTAACGCAGTGCAACGAGCCCACTGACACTGAAAGAGGAAAGATAACGCGTCAGCAGGTCAGGCCACCCTATTTTAAACATGTTCGCACTGTGTCTGGACTCAGAAAGACGCCCACTGGCATTTGAACCGCAAACGATTAGAATGTGAACGAGAGCCGTCAGCAAAGAAGGCAAAACACTGAGACCAGGTTTGTTGGAAAGCTTGTACCAGTGGCAAAACGAGCTGCAAGAAAAAGAAGAAGAAACAACGAGAGACCACTACACGAGATCAAAAAAGGAGAGAAGAACGAGGTGGAAAAAATAGATTTGTGGAAAATAATCGAGAAGCGAGTACAACGAATGTTACAGTATAAGGATTACATACAGAATCTAAAAGAAATAATACAATATTGAGGTATCCTGAAGCATTTGACTTTGCTCAGAGAAACGCACACCTACATCACCTGAACAGTTTGTACCTACAACGGTAAACTCATGACAGTGTTATCACTTCTTGACTCCACGTCTCTCCTGCTGGGAGGGGTGCTGCTGCTGTGTCTGCTGTGGTGGCTGTCCACACGACGACCCCCGGGCCTCCCCCCAGGCCCTGGACCTGCCCTGCCCCTGCTGGGCCACCTGCACCTGATGCCCAAGGACCCACGGACCCAGTTCTGGACGTGGAGACGTCAGTACGGGGACGTGTTCAGTCTGTACATGGGAGGGAAGCTGGTGGTGGTGCTGGCCCTAGCTATTCAGCCATCCGGGAAGCTCTTGTTACCTTCAGTGATGCCTTCAATGATCGTCCTCACGTTCTTTTTATGGATGATCTGTTCACCAGGAAAGGTAAAAATTTTTCCTTATACTTGTAAAGTGAATAATCAAGGAAGAACAACAACCTGACTGTTTTTGAATTCAAAATCGTTTTTTAGATTGATGCATGAACACCAAGAAGAGAGCAGCAGCAGCACCATTAACTCTATCACTACCATTGCCTACTTCTACATTCACTGTCACGCCATTGCTATCGTAACACTCGTACTGATGAGCTTTAAGTTTTACTTGAGAATATCTCATTGTGGAATACTGTAAGCTTTCTCAATACAGACAGAATACCATCAACTTTATTTTTTTTTTTTTTTACATCATCATTTTTTAACCCTTTTCTGCCGTACTATACCCTCTATTGGTCTTCACATTTTTGATGTAGTCTTTTTCTTTTCTTTTTTTTCTTCATCTTCTTCTCTCTTCTCTCTTCTCTCTCCTCCCCCCACATTTCTCTCTCTCTTCTCTCTCTTTCTCTCTCAAAAGATGTTTTGTTTCTCTTCCTCGACAGAGAAAATTCTCTCTCTTCCTCTCTCTCTCTCCCTCTCTCATCTCTCTCTCTCCCTTCCTCTCCTCTCTCTCCCCTTCTTCCCCTTAGTTCAAAAGATGTACTTTTTTGGTTCCTGAAAGAGAAAACATGTTTCATCTTAATTAAGATTTCATGGAAGGAAGCTTTTTGAATCAATTTTTACATAATTGAAAATCTGGTTTGCTGAGTTCTTCAAAACATATATACTATCTTGGAAGGAATTGACTTATACAAAGAAGGCGACCGGATTCTACGGCCTCTCGTGACCAGCTGGGCATGAACTGAATCACATTTGAATCTTTCTCTTTAAGACCTGCTTTAAATCACGACGTTGCTGAAGAGGAGGTCGTTACTGTATTAGGAGAAATCCAGTCGTGCTGAGTCGGAGGGGCTGCATAGCATGAGCAGTGAATTTGAGTATTTCAGTGATTGCACGTGTGTGTGTGTGTGTGTGTGTGTGTGTGTGTGTGTGTGTGTGTGTGTGTGTGTGTGTGTGTGTGGTGTGTGTGTGTGTATGTGTGTGTGTGTGTGTGTGTGTGTTTGTGTGTGTGTGTGTGTGTGTGTTGTGTGTGTGTGTGTGTGTGTGTGTGTGTGTGTGTGTGTGTGTGTTTGTGTGTGTGTGTGTGTGTGTGTGTGTGTGTGTGTGTGTGTGTGTGTGTGTGTGTGTGTGTGTGTGTGTGTGTAAATTTGGTCATAGTATTCACCATGAACTGTGAACAGACTTTCTAGTTTACACATGACATATGAAATGATATGAACAGGATCTGAATAACTAAGGGCGTATATTGCAGAGAAACCGATCATGTAGAGGTGTTGTTTGAATCGATAGTGCATCAATACACGAAATCAGAATATGACGGTACTGAAGTTTGGCATGGTTCACAACCTTATGTGCACGAAATTCATGTATATGATGGTACAGAACTTTGCCTCATGGACTTTGAGAGGTTGCAGGCTTGCGCATTTTCAAAATCTAATGTGAACTTTTTTTTGTTCCTTCCAATACTGCAGGTGTATGAGTCCATTGAGCCAGTTGAGATTCATGACATCAACCGCCATGGTGAGCTTTTGTCAGATCCTCAGTGGTGGCAGACTAATGGAGACTGCAATTCTAGGGACCCACACAGTAGTAGTCTCCCTTCCTGTGGTCTAGTCACTCTCATTCCCTATTTAAATCATCACTGTTATCAGTTGAGTAGCCAACAAAGTAATGCTGTGCATGTTCAAGATGACGAGGTACCACAAAACCCTCTGAAGCTCAGCTGCAGTGCAGTGTCGCTGCCGACGGGTGTCCTTGTCACTTTTTGATACTGACTGCTCTATGCAGAATGCTGTAAAGGG
>JADBJO010013763.1:17941-27941 GCA_016801955.1 Conus betulinus
GAACTGCCATTCTGAATTTCATTCCTGAGTTGGGCTGCATCCCTGGTGACCCGTTCGGAGGCCAAGAGGCCAAGGCCAACAATGCGCACGTTTACCGTTTTGTGCGTAAACATATTGCTGAACATCAGGCAGAGAAGAAACGGAAGGTGCAGGAAGACACCGACTTCATCGACAGCTACCTTCAACAGATGGAGCGCCAGAAGGCACGCGGAGATGTGAACACTTTTCTCAATGGTTTGTTTCACAGATCTGTCTGTCTGTCTGTCTGTCTGTCTGTCTGTCTGTCTGTCTCTCTCTGAGCTTAATTTTCCAATTTCCTACGCCTACGCCTGCATCCTTCACGTTTTCCTTCCAGTTTTTGCGTTTCGCTTTTCTATGAAAAAGAGAATATCATCTGGTTAATAACATTACCCCTGGGAGGTGTAAGACTAAGTTTCTCCTCTCTCCCAAATTCACTGGTTAAACTACAGGCAAACCCAGAAGATTAGCTGAGGATTCAAATTACTGTGATCACTATCAAATTGGTAAAAAAAAAAATATAGCATTTTATTTTTTGTTGTTGATAATTATGGTATCCGAATGTTCAGTTTTTGTTGACTGTCTTTTTTCTGCAAGGCGACAGTTATATTTTTGGAACTGTGTCTGATATTGGTATCAAATGTTGGCTATGTGTAACAAGGTTTGCGGTGTGTTGCTGAACTAAAGTCCTATCTTTCCTGCATTCCTTCCTGGCATCGGTCAACAGGATACATGATGTAACCCACATGACAGCCTGCTTTGCTCTGAGGAGTACGATGCAAAGTGGGACATTCTCACTCTTTGGCTGTGCGATTGACGGCGAAGATTTAGGGAATGAACTTATGACAAATGAAACGAAATGGTGCATTTTCTTTTCAGAGGAAGGACTTGAAAAATCAGCCACTGACTTATTTGGTGCCGGGACAGAGACGACATCCACAGCCATAATGTGGACCCTGCTCTACTTTCTCCATTACCCCGACGTCCAGGACAAGTGCTTCAAGGAAATCTCTGACGTCATTGGACCTCATCACCCGCCCACTATGAGTGACAAGCTGAAATTGCCATACCTAGATGCTACGATCCAGGAAGTTTTGCGGAAGTCAGACATCGTTCCTCTGTCCCTCACGCACGCTTGTGCACGTGACTGTACATTCCGTGGGTATGTCATCCCCAAAGGCGCCATGATCATCCCAGCTCTGACCTGTGCTTTGATGGATCCTGACATCTGGGGAGATCCTGACAACTTCCGTCCTGAGAGATTCATCGGCCCTGACGGAAAAGTGACACGATCAGAGGAGCTCATATCCTTTGGCATGGGTAAGTGTTTATCCAGCATTTACTTGAAATGGAAGTTATTCAACAGTTTGTGGCGAATTTCAGAGTGACTGTTCTTCTATTTCTTGCTTTCAAAGTCGTCAGTAGGTCGCCTTTTCATGCGCTGAACGTGTTTTCATTATCAACAATTTAGTGTGACAGAAAAAAAAAATGTGATGCTTCTTGTTTGCATTCATGTGTTTGCTTTTTTGTTTGTTTGTTGATAAAACAGTCTAGGACGACGTTTTGCATTTTGATAGAATGATCATGCTTTTGAAACCCCAACCGACAAACCAGGCGAGTGTGAAACTGGTCAAAATAAATAATCAAAACATTAACACATTGGAATATAACATTACAAATGAGAAAAAAAGTTTATAGGTCAGACAAATGACATCATTCAGTGTATAATATGAGGCTAACCAATAGAAATAAACTATTGAGCACAAACCAGGCTTGTTTTATGTACTCTGCTCAGAATTAACGTTCGTGAAAACCGTTGAATGGTAAAGTTTCCTTATTTTCTTACAAAAGAGAATAGTGAAGAATAGAAGTTAATGGGAAACGAAGAATCTTGACCAAATGTAATGGTGGCACAATGGTTGAACGCCTACGTATGATAGTGCGCCAGAGGCAGCAGAAGACCATTCGAAAGACTGGTATTTGGTGTACACAACTAGTAAGCCTTCGGAAGTGATATTAAAGCACAGCCTACTGTCCCATAAGAGTGATAACAAAGTACTGGGTCACCGAACGATGGAACAAACATTGTAACTCAGTTATTTCCATTCATTTAGTGACCCGGTGATTCTACGTTAGCTCTTATGCTTCAATCATCGTATGATAAATCAGTCTAGGACGACGTTTTGCATTTTGATAGAATGATCATGCTTTTGAAACCCCAACCGACAAACCAGGCGACCACTTCCTGACTTTCTCTTCTATCTTCTATTTGTGAAGACACAGTAACCAGGAAACTGGCATCCTATGTATAAGATGATGTTAATTCCCACTTGCTGTGCCTATGATAATAAAACATTACACTTATAGCCTGAGTTTGAGTGGTTCACGGAAAGTAAGTTTCAGCATGCTGAGTTGATTGGAACTATCAATATTATATTAACTTGATCTGAAATACCAATATTTTCTGTACGTATAGGTCGACGTGCATGTCTCGGGGAACCCCTGGCCGGATGGAACTGTTTCTGTACCTGGCCACTCTCATCCAGCACTTCCGCTTCCTGCCACAGGAAGAAGGACCGCTGCCATCTTTGAAAGGGAATTGCGTTTTGACGCATGTTCCACATCCATACAAAATCCGAGCAGTTCCAAGAATGTGATTTTTTTTTTTTTGGTGTCAGCTCACAAAATAGTCCCATCCTGCTACATTTTGTCATGGTATTCCTAACCAGCTGCGTTTAATGCCTTTGCATTTATTACGTAAATTCATATATCCGAGGAAAACCAGAACTTATGCAATTGGTCTCTAAAACAGCTCCTTAGACATTTTGATTTTTTGTTTTATGGATATAATTACTCTTAATAAATGATCGCATATAAATGTCCTTTCCTGAATCAATTTGCCTTTTGCATTAATTTTCTGCGCATCTAAATGCAGTGTATTTGCAAGTATTTACAGCAATTGCTCTCCATGTATGTGTTGTGTTCGAAATTTATTCATCTTCATTAATTTGAGCGCTGCAGATTATGGATCTAATACAGGCAGAATCATTCCTCCCCTTTTCATGGTCTTTATAGCTGATCCTTTATTAATGTTGATCTCTGCTTTCTTCCTGATAAACGGACAGCATATTGAAGTTCTTTCAATTTACAGGGTATGGGAGTGTAAAGCGCTTGGTAACAGCTTCCATGAATGTGTAAATTTTAACAGTATCAATGATTTGGTAAGAGCATCCAAAATGTGTTAATTGTGACAGTATCATGATTTCAAAATGACAATTCTTCCCAATGTTGTAACCAGTCTTTGCAGTCGTATTTTAAATAAAGCCTTCACTTCTGTCTCTTTTACTTTATATTTCCGCCTTCTTTCGTATTATTACTGTCCTGTGCAAACCGTATGTCCAGCATTTTGAATTCTGTGTGATTTCGAACCATACTGAGATGCTGCACATTTTACATTTCATTTTGGGTTGAAATTTGGGACTTAGATAATGCCGTTGTTCATTGTGAGGCAGTGCATTTATTTGCTTTGAAAAACTTTTCTAGGTCTCGACGGGCGTATCTCTAATAATTTGGTGTATTGGGAGTCCAACAGATATCGATTTTTCATTAGTTCAGCCGTTCAATGTGCTTGATATTGGTTGAAGCTTTTATACATGGATCGTCGTAGATTGCCTTGTGTGCCTTATGAAAGATTATTCGAACTGGATGTAAAGGGAAAAACGAACTGAGTCTCAATATGTGTCTGTTTCCGTGAAGGCGGATTTAGGATGTTTGGCTGACTCATGGTGTTGGAAATCAAACGTGTTTATTTGTGTTCTTCCGAAAAGGCAGATTGACAGTAGATAAATGCACTTAGCTTTGATCGCTTCAGATTGCTTCTGAGTTCAGCGCAAGGAAGGCGTTGAATGAGAACAAGGCTGTCGGAAGGGAAATAATGTGTGAGTCAAAGTCGTAATGATGATAATAATATTACTGATAGGGATACTAATAATGGTCAAAATATTAAAAAAAAAAAAAAAAAAAAGTCAATAAGTATGGGTATGGAAGAAAGGAGAGTGGGTTAGAGGATTCTTAAACAGCAGGGTTGCCGTGGCAACAGTCTCAGAGGCGAAGGCGATGGTGATGTCAATACTAGTGGTGGTAGTATCAATACTAGCAATATTATTACTGAATGGTACTACTAACAACGATAGTGAAGGTTAAGGTAATAGAAACACAATACAGAATTATATATTTAGGAAATACATTTTTATATAATCAAAAAAAATAAATAAATAAAATGTGCGCGCGCGCGCGCGCGTGCGTGTGTGTGTGTGTGCGCGCGTGCGCGTGTGTGTCCCACTCTGTGTGTGTGTGTGTGTGTGTGTGTGTGTGTGTGTGTGTGTGTGTGTGTGTGTGTGTGCGCGCATGCGTTCGCGCGCGCGCGCGTGTGTGTTGTGTGTGCGTGTGTGTGTGTGTGTGTGTGTGTGTGTGTGTGTGGTGGGTGTGTGTGTGTGTGGGGGATGTGGGGGGGGGGGGGGGGGGTGGGGGGGGGGGGGGTGCGCATAGTTATCAACATTTCCACAACATATGCACAGGAAAGAGGGAAGATGGAACAGGAGTTCATGTTGAAGAAATAGTGAATGAAAATAAAAGAAAAGAAAACCAAATGACGTGAAGGAAATGGAGTGGGACAAGTATCTGAATAAACAATAGACTGATGTGAGAAATAGAGAGGGTGTGGTGAGAAGGGAAAGGAAGATAGCTATAAGTTATGTGTAAGGTAAATAGTGGGAGATATGGTATTATGTGTGTTTAGTGGGAAGATATTGTGGGCTGAGACTGAAGTGGTGGGTTGGTACATGTAACTTTAAGGTGTTGATGGTATGAAGGTGGAGGGAAGAAGGGGATGGGTTATATACTGACTGGGGGGGGGGGGGGGGGGGGGCAACATATTCACACCTAACACAATCTCTCTCTCTCTCTCTCTCTCTCTCTCTCTCTCTCTCTCTCTCTCTCTCTCTTCCCTCCTCCCCCCTCTCTCTCTCTAAAACTTAAGTTATTGTATCTAAGTATTATCATTATTTTAATTCTACAATTATGGCTGGCAATGGGATTAGTGATAATGGGACATAATGCTTAGAAGTATAAAGGTAAAAATGACAATGTAGTGATGTAATGATGTTGATGAAGATAACAGTAAAGGTAATGATATGATGATAGTGATACAGTAATAAGGATTTAAGTAATATAGGTAGGATGATATTCGGTGGTGGAAAGGAGCTGAAATGCTCAATGAACAACAGCAGACAGTACTAGAATCACGATAATAATGATAGTAGCGATGGTAAGTGCAGTAACACTAGCGGAATAAAGGCGCCAGGAAAGAAAAGGAACGACCAACGATAAAGGAGCTAGCATTCTATTTATTGTGTGTGTGTGTATCACCATCGCCTTCGCCTCTGAGACTGTTGCCACGGCAACCCTGCTGTTTAAGAATCCTCTAACCCACTCTCCTTTCTTCCATACCCATACTTATTGACTTTTTTTTTCTAAAAAATAATATTTTGACCATTATTAGTATCCCTATCAGTAATATTATTATCATCATTACGACTTTGACTCACTTCGTTATTTTGTCCGTCTTTATTTCACCTGAGGAAGACCTAAGAGGTCGAAACGCGTTGTGTGTTGTCTTGTGACTCGTTTGTCCACGTTTCTCTGGGCGGTTCGCTGACATTTATTTAAGATTTGTACAGAAATCGTTTCAGTTTTCATTGTATTCAGCCGTATTTGAACATTTATTTGGACATAACTTTGAAAAGATCAATTTCTATTTTAGACTTGGGGTTTCTGAAATAAGTACTCATTTCTTAAGATACAGAAAACATAGAAAAAAAATGACTTAGTATGTCCATTGTGTATACAAGGTGAAGAAAATGAAACACATTTTGCGTTCATTTGTCCGGCTTTAGAAGATATTCGCCAAAGATATACCCCACAGAAACATAGGCGCCTATGTACGTTTCGTTTACAGTTACTATTTTGCTCTAACAGTAATAGGGTTATTAGGAATATAGGTATGTTTTTGTCTTAGGCGTCTAAGATCAGAGTAATGGTGACGACATCTTAGGGTGTTCTTGTTTGTTTGCTTGTTGATCTTCTTTTCTCTAATAAATGATTTTTTTCTTATCTAGAATGCGATTGATTGTGCTCATTCCCTTTCAAATGGGCCAGTGGCCTTACCCCCCCCCCCCTCTCTCTCTCTCTCTCTCTCCTCTCTCTCTCTCACACACATACACCGTCACCACCAGCACCAACGACAAGACACACACATAAGGAGAAAGAGTTTTGTTTTGTCATAGAAGCTGAAGGTAAAAAAAAGGTGAATGGTTTACCACAGAAGTCAAACACCTGTTAAGGGGGTGATGTGGGGCTGGAGTAGTGTGGATGGTAGGGGTGGATTGGTAGGAGATTGTGTGTGTGTGTGTGTGTGTGTGTGTGTGTGTGTGTGTGTGTGTGTGTGTGTGTGTGTGTGTGTGTGTGTGTGTGTGTGTGTGTGAGGAAATGGCTGTGGAACGATTTCAAAGCAAACAACTTAAGAACCAGAAAATATATGAAGCGATTCTTAAATCTCCTCCTCCTCCCTCCTCCTCCTCCCCCTCCCCTTCCTCCTCCTCCTCCTCCTAATCATCATCATCATCATCATCATCATCATCATCATCATCATCATCATCATCATCATCATTATTTTCGTCATCGTCATCGTCGTCGTCGTCATCTTCTTCTTCTTCTTCTCCTTCTCCGTCTTGTTCTTGTTCTTGTTCTTGTTCTTGTTCTTCTTCTTCTTCTTCTTCTTCTTTCTTCTTCTTCTTCTTCTTCTTCTTCTTCTTCTTCTCTCTTCTCTTCCTCCTCTAACAAAGGAAGAAAAAGAAGAAAGGCCACTGCAAACAGCACAAGTGAGGGCTTGACGCAGCACATCCATTGCAATACAGAAATGAAAATCAAGATCAAAATTAAAATGCAGGCAGAAAAATAATGTCCCAGATGGAGGGACACGAACTTCAAGACCTCGGGTAGGAGAATCATGCTGACAGAATACATTATCTCAAATTGTTGCAAACTCATACAACGGGGTTAAAGAGGGGCAGTTGGCGCACGATGAGGGGTGTGGAGAAGGGTTTTTGTGTGTAGGAGATACACCTTATTTCTTACATGAAATAAAAAGCTCTGTCGAGAGATCCTCGAGCTTTTTTTTTTTTTTCATTGGAGGCCGATGTTGGATTCGAAACGGTTGGTAGCGGTTGTTAAAATCCGAGCCATGTTGGAGTCCACGTGCGTATAAGACTGTCAGGTGTGTTTTCGTGAACTGAATTTCATTTAATTAAAGTTTTTTTTTTGCCAGATGACGTCAGACTGTCAAAGAGACATTAAAAGGTAGTGTGTGGGAGGGAGAGGGGAAAGGGGGGGTGCGTGCATGTGTGTGGTGTGTGTGTGTGTGTGTGTGTGTGTGTGTGTGTGTGTGTGTGTGTGTGTGTGCAGTGATAGTAGATGGGGATGGGGAGATGACGAGTGGAACAGAGATTAACATCATGTGATGTTTAATCAAAAAGAAAAGAGAGACCCAAACAAAAAGACGATTAAACAGTCAGGTACCTACACGTATAGCACGAATCCATATCAAATTTGGGAAAATCACATGCCTTTTCTGCAAATTTCTTGACTATGTGTACTATACTTTTCTGGGCATTGTTCTCTTCTTTTTGTGTTTCTTCATCCTCCCGACATAACCTTTTATTGATTCTATCCTTGATTAAGTGTTGTCCACAAAATGTTATGATAATTGTGGTAGGTTGAATTGATTCCAAAAAATTCCACAAAAGTCTTTTCCACAGGAAGGGGTCACCCGTGGAGGACTCAATGTCGTAATAGGGAGTGCAGATAGGACAGAGTTTAGGGGGAAATGATGTCATTTTTGTACTCGCAGTTCTTATAGAACAGGGAGTACTTTACAATGGGAACGAAGAAATGCTCTCTCTCTCTCTCTCTCTCTCTCTCTCTCTCTCTGTGTGTGTGTGTGTGTGTGTGTTTGTGTGTGTGTGTGTGTGTGTGTGTGTGTGTGTGTGTGTGTGTGAGTGTGTGTGTGTGTGTGTGTGTGTGTCCGTGGTCAAAATGTGTTCCACTCACTCCAGACAAAACTACTGGGCCGATCTTTCTGATAATTTGTAGGTATGTTCATTATGGGTCACAAATGATGCCCGATGTTTCATTTAACCGTTATAGCAGTTACTAACAGCTATAATGGCCCATTACGGTTTTTTGTTTTTAGAATATCTCATAAAGTACCGTTACTAACTTTTTGTTTTTAGAATATCTCAGAAAGTACCGTTACTAACGGATATAACAGCCCATAATTGTTTTCTTGTTAATGGAAAATCTCAGAAAGTATTGACCGATCCTTCTGAAAATTTGTAGGTATGTTCATTACGGGTCACAGATGATGGCCGATGTTTACCAGAACAGCCGTTACTAACAGCTATAACGGCCCAAACGGGTTTTTTCCTCTATATGGAATATCTCACGCGTATTCAAAATAACTGGGAGTACATTTATATACTTTGCATCATGTTTCATGTAAAACACAGAGTTAAGGCCCGCCAGAATTTTTTCGTCCTTATTCAACCAAGTTAACCCTGAAATGACCCTGGCATCGCGGAACAAGTCCAAATAACCATAGGAGAGAAACGTTTGCCTCGCTTCTTCTGCTGAAAGAGGATCTTAAGGCCCTTAAAAACAACTCAAACCAAGTGATGACTAGATCAACATCAGGGATCGTAAGGCAATGACAGCCCATGCCGTCGGTCACTAGCAGCATCTTGGAAAGGTGTGACACAAGGAGCAGCTTAAAGCCACGCAACTAGAGGATGGACAGAGTATGGGTCTAGAAATTAAGAATGGAAAGCAAAAGGAGTTTGAACGGCAGTCTGAGGACATTGAGGAAAACGTACGTAGACAAAAATAGCAGGAAAAATAAAGCTTTTAATATTACAAAATGCCTGACCAAGCTGACACGATTCAGGACCTAGATGCCAACCGTCTCACAGAGGTAGAAGACATACTAAAAAGGTGAACACAATACCGCTCTGAGCGCTGCAACAAATAAAGCAAATTATTTCCAAGTGTACAAGAGTACAGAATTATTCAAATGAGGATGACCTTTCCATGCACCGTGAAGAAGTCGTAGCGGCAGTGAAATTGCTAATATGTTTGGAAGGACACAGGCACTGACAACATCTCTTGCAGTGCTCTTGAAGCATGGCGGAGAGGCAGTAGTAACCAACATATATCTGCCATCTGTAACAGACTCTTGCACACTAGTGAGACGCCCAAGCCATGGATTCACTAATCATCATCTTGCCCAAGTAAGGAAATGTCCTACACTCACTGCCAGAACAGCTGCACTATAAGTTTGATCAGCAATACGAGTGAAGTAGCACTCAAACTAATTCAGAATAGAAAATCACAATGCCACTCTTCTCATTTTCGGCCACGTGGCCTTTTTCAAGAGAAAAAAAAAAAACCCACAACAATCCAACTACGTGAGTCCATCTTTGGCAACTGATGGACATCATGTAGTTGCACTATTTTTGTTTTTTGTTTTTTTTTCTCTTGAAAAAGGCAACGTGGCCGAAAATTAGAAGAGTGGCATAGTGAAATTTCTATACTGTTTTCTTCCCTTTGGAGGACTATTGCTTTTAATTCAGAATAGATTTCTGTTTGATAATTCTTTACTCTTGTACACTTACAATCCCGTTGCTGTATTTGTTGTAGCGATAATCTGTTTATTTTATTTTTTTTTATAACGTCTTCTTCCTATGTGATACTGTTGACGTCTAGGTCCTGAATGGCATCTGTTGGTTAATTAAGCATTTTATAATCTGAAAAGCGGTTTTTTTTTTGTTTGTTTTGATTTTTGTTTTGTCTTTTTTGTCTACGTTTTCCT
>JADBJO010013763.1:32941-45441 GCA_016801955.1 Conus betulinus
AACTTACACATGTTTGGATGCTGTTACCAAATCACTAACACTGTCAAAACTACACATGTTTGGATGCTGTTACCAAATCATTAATACTGTTAATGTTTTACACACTTTTAGATGCTCTTACCAAATCATTAATACTGTTAAAGTTTATACATCTGTGGATGCTGATACCAAGCCCCCAGCACCCCCATACACTGTGCATTGAAATGACTCCAATATGCTGTCAGTTTGTCAGGATAGAGAACAGACCTTCATTAACAAAAAGAACGGCTTTAAAGAGTATAAAAAGGGGAGGAATCGTTCTGTCAGTTTTAGATCTGTAAGCCACAATGCTGAAACTAAATTTCGAACACAAAAACTCATAAAGGGAGTGTAAATGCTGGAAGTACCTGCCAATATTTAGAGCGCGAAGAAATGTACGCCATGTATAAACGCGCAGAAATATAAAAGATAATTTGATTTGGACAGATGTCTCTCTCATGTAAATTACTACGTTGTAATGTCACACCAACTAACACAGAGTAAAGTTTGCTGAACCTGCAAAATTAACATGGCTACAAATGGGAACTGTATACAGAATCAATGTAACTAATGTGGTATTGAAAGAAATGGAATTACTGAACGTCACCGCCGTAGCTTTCGTAGCAATGAAACAAATTATTGCGAATACATACTAGAGATTTTTCTTTTACAAAGATAGAGAGATCTGAAGGCCTCTTTAAGCACGTGTCTAATGGAATATAAAGACTCAAATACAGAAAAGACAGTGCTACTTGGAACCGAGAAGAGTTTCCACGATACTTCTTTTGATTTTATCATTTTACTTGCGAAGTAATGTATATACAGGTGTAAGAATTGAAGAAAAAATTAAATTATTTTTCTCGATCAAAAATGATAGATTTAACAAGATGCAAAGCATATAAACGTACTCCCAGTTTATCCTGAATATGCGTGAGATATTCCATAAAGAGGTAAAACCGTCTTGGGCTGGTGTAACCGTTCGTAATGGCTATTCTGGTAAACATCGGCCTTCATCTGTGACCTATAATGAACATACTCACAAATTTTCAGAAAGATCGGCCGAGAACTTTCTGAGAATTTCCATAAAGATGAAAACCATTATGTGCCGTTAGTAACGGCTATAATGGTAAACTAAAACATTGGGCGTCATCCGTGACCCATAATGAACTCACCTACAAATTTTCAGAAAGACCGGCCACGTACTTTCTGAGATATTCTTTAAAAGGAAAAACCGTTATGGGTCGTTATAGCCATTAGTAACGTCTGGAGCGAGTGGAACACATTTTGACCACGGACGGACGGACACACACACACACACACACACACACACACACACACACACACACACACACACACACACACACACACACACACACAGAGCATTTCTTCGTTCCCATTCTAAAGTACTCCCTGTTCTATAAGAACTGGGAGCACAAAAACACTTTTGTGAAAGAGCATGCAGTAAAATCAAACCAGAGTGAAATGGACCCAACTTAAATCTTTATTTGACTAAAATGATGCTGAGTCCGCAAAGTGTTGTGTATAGCGAGTAATTATCAATATATTGTTAGTGTTTCTGTACATAAATCCTTCTCTGATTGTAAGTATTTGTAAACATTCGATTACAGCGCAGTGGCTCTACCATCCATGTCTTCATCCTACCTTCTCCTTCTCCCTGTCCATCGCAACCTATCCCTACCCACCTGGCCCATTCCTCCCTTTCTTCCTCTCTCACTCCAGTTTTTTTTTTTCTCATTCCTTGTGTATAACTGGGTGATGAAAGTGGGGGGAGGCGAGGGGGGCAGGATTTAAGATGGTGGCCGGGGATGGGAGACGGAATGGCAACTCAGACTGGTCTGGGTTAGAGTCCAAGTGGTGTGTGACCAATGAAATCTTTGTTATTACATCAAGAGATGTGGGTATGTAGTTGTTAGTGTGTCAAAGAGTGTGGGTGTGTGTGTGAAAGGGAGAGGGTTGGGGATGTTAATGTAGAATGTTACTTCTGTCAGTTGTATAATTGGGTACGGTTGTTGTCCTATGCACGCTGTTATTGCAGAAATTCTATGAGCATGTATAGTGAAAGTACGTGGTAAAAAAAAAACAAAAAACAAAAACGGTTCAATTGTGTTGTGCTTTCAGTTTTCTGCCTGTATAAAAGAAAAGTTTAACATACAAATAAGAAAAAGAACATAGTGTAAAATCCATACACATTTTGCTTTGTATCCAGGTGACTTACAGGTCATAGACAATAATGGCTGGTGAGGCTGAGTGGATAACTGTAGACCTAGCTGGGGTGGACAAAGAAAAGCATGCTATAGCAATACAATATAGCAATACAACATTCCATAAAAGGGATGGTAGACGCGAAACAATACAGATCTCCATTATGCAAATAAAAGTCTTTCAATATTTCAGGAGATTACAGAAGACACTATTCCACTCCTAACAATTCTAACAAAAATGTCCTGGAGGTCCATCCATCTTGCCGTGCCACGATTTCTCGTCTGTCTCAGACCCCTCACAGCCTTGTCAGCAGGAGCCTAAAAATTAAGATACTTTTGTCAACATAGACTTGCTTCAGGACAGGCAAATTTACATCTGATTATTTCATTTAAAGTAGTTAAAGCCATAAAGCAACAATCTGCAAAAAAAAAAAAAAAATTGAAATGTCCTAGCAACTGCTTTATACAGCAATAGTAAAAGTTCTGGCTTTTTCTCAGATATAAGAAGTTTCACGATAAATGCAAAGATGTTAAACGCAGCTGGTTATGAATACCACGGCAAAATGTGACATAACTGAACTAATGAGAGAGCTGACACCCAAAAAATCACATTCTTGGAACTGCTCGGATTTTGTATGGATGTGGAACATGCGTCAAAGCGCAAATTCCTCCTTTCAAAGATGGCAGCGGTCCTTCTTCCTGTGGCAGGAAGCGGAAGTGCTGGATGAGAGTGGCCAGGTACAGAAACAGTTCCATCCGGCCCAGGGGTTCCCCCGGACATGCACGTCGACCTGTGTGGAAAATACTGATAAATCATTCCTGTACTGATTAAAAACGTAAACGAATAAAACAATTTTTACATCTATATGATTACACTTGTTATCATAAGACAAACTCTACAACAAGTACAAGTTGGTAGTTCAGATCAAATACAACAAGTATTCATAGTTCCGATCAACTCAGCAAGAAGAATCTTACTTTCAGTGAACTACTCAAACTCAGGCAATAAGTCCATTTGCAGATCAAGTACAACACGTATTCATAGTTCCGATCAACTCAGCAAGCTGAGTCTTATTTTCAGTGAACTACTCAAACTCAGCCAATAAGTCCATTATTTTCATTACAGGCACAGAAAGTGGGGAATTAAGTTCATCTTATGAATGGGATGCCAGTCTCCTGGTTACTGTGTCTTCACAAATAGATGAACAATTCAGCAATTGGTTGCAGGGGACAGAAGATGGTTTCAGAATGGTGTGGTTGCACGCGGTTATTGAAGCATAAGAGCAAAAGTAGAATTACTGGCCACCAAATAAATGGAATGAACGAGTTACAATGTTTATTCCATCGTTTGGCGATCCAGTAATTCTAGTCTTAGTCTTATGGGACAGAAGAGACTGATTTACTATCACTTCTGAATGCTTACTAGTTGTGTACCTTGGCCATCAGCCTTTCAGATGATCTTCTATTGCCCCTGTTCCACTATCACACCTAGGCGTTTTAACCATTGTGCCACCATTGCATTTGGCCAGAGCACATAAAATAAGCCTAGTTTGTGCTCAATGGTTTATATCTACTGGTCACTTCTTCTAAAACACAAAATGATGTCAGTGATCTAACCTATAAACTTTTTTTTTTCATTTGTAATGTTAGATTAGCATGTGTTAACGTTTTTTGATTCCTTGGTTTTGACCAAGGTCACAGTCGCCTGTTATATGGCCTGGGGTTTCCAAAGCATGATCATTCTATCGAAATGGTGAACATTGTCTTAGTCGTTTAAAATACAAACACACAAATATACACAAGAGAACGTCTCACACCAACCCCTTTATTTCACACTGAAGTGTTAACAATGAAAACAAGCTCAGCGCATAAAAAGGGGACCTATAGGTGACTTTTAAAGGCAAGAAACAGAAGAATAGTCACTCTGAAATTCGCCACAAACTGTTGAATAACTTCCATTTCAAGTAAATGCTGGATAAACACTTACCCATACTGAAGGCTATGAGCTCCTCTGGTCGCGTCACTTTTCCGTCAGGGCCAATGAATCTCTCAGGACGGAAGTTGTCAGGATCTCCCCAGATGTCAGGATCCATCAAGGCACAGGTCAGAGCTGGGATGATCATGGCGCCTTTGGGGATGACGTATCCACGGAATGTACAGTCACGGGCAGTGGAGTGAAAAACGGACAGAGGAACGATGTCTGATTTCCGCAGAACTTCCTGGATCGTAGCATCTAGGTATGGCATCTTCGGCTTGTCACTCATAGTGGGCGGGCGAAAAGGTCCAATGACGTCAGAGATTTCCTTGAAGCATTTGTCCTGGACGTGGGGGTGGTAGAGAAAGAAAAGCAGTGTCCATTGTATGGCTGCAGAGGTTGTCTCTGAACCCCCAGCAAATAAGTCAGTGGCAGATTTTTGAAGCCCCTCCTCTGAAAAGAAAATGCACCATTTCGTTTCACTTGCCATAAATTTTGTCCCCCAAATCTTCACTCTCAGTCGAGTTACCACGTTTTTTTTTTTTTTTTAGACATGTTAATGAGTGATAATGATTCACTTCGCTTCTTTCTCCTCCTCGGAACAAAGCAGGCTGTCCTAGGGCGTCTATCACTTATCATGGCTAACAATGACAGGAAAAAAAACCACTGGAAATGACAGGAATGTTGTTTGGTGACACACTGCAAACCTTATCAAACATATCCAAATTTTGATGCCAATATTGACACAGTTCCAAACCTACAAGTGTCGCCTTTCAGGAAAAAAAAAATAGTCTGGACATTCTAATACAAACAAATTCGACAAGATGAAAAAAAATCGACAAGATGAAATACTAATATTTTATCAATTTTGATAGTGATCACAGTAGTAGCCTCAGTTAAGATGGCTAATTTTCTGGATATGCCTGTACTTTTAACCAGTGAGCTTTGGGAGGGAGGAGACAGTTAGTCTTAAACAAGAAAAAAATGTATTTATTTCACACCAGCTCCGAGCACAAATGAAATAAACCAGACAATATTCCCCTTTGCACAGAAAAGGGAAACCAAAACTATGAAAGGAAAATGTGAAGGATGCAGA
Organism: Conus betulinus; assembly: GCA_016801955.1. Classification (NCBI taxonomy): domain Eukaryota; kingdom Metazoa; phylum Mollusca; class Gastropoda; order Neogastropoda; family Conidae; genus Conus; species Conus betulinus. The sequence continues at coordinate 38,253 of JADBJO010013763.1, forward strand.
TACAGGATAATTGAAAATTAAGCACAAAAAGAGAGAAACAGACAGAGAGAAAGAGAGAGAGAGAGAGACCGAGAGAGGCAGAGAGAGAGAGAGACACACACACACAGATAGAGAGACAGACAGAGAGAGAGAGAGAGAGAGAGAGAGAGAGTGAGAGAGAGAGAGACAGACAGACAGACAGAGAGAGAGAGAGAGAGAGAGAGAGAGAGAGAGAGAGAGAGAGATCTGTGAAACAAACCATTGAGGAAAGTGTTCACATCTCCGCGTGTCTTGCGACGCTCCATCTGTTGAAGGTAGCTGTCGATGAAGTCGGTGTCTTCCTGCACCTTCCGTTTCTTCTCTACCCGGTGTTCAGCCACTTGTTTATCCACAAAACGGTAAAAATATGCGTTGTTGGCCTTGGCCTCTTTGCCCCCGAATGGGTCGCCAGGGATGTAGCCCAACACAGGAATGAAATTCAGAATGGCAGTGCCTGTGAAAACAGTGTTCAACTCAGTGAAACCGAACTCAGCAGCAGCAGACTGTTAATCTCTTTCTTAGCACCGCTCTTCCTCTACACCTTCACACTCTGTCTCTTCTCTCTCTATCTTAGAGAGAGAGAGAGAGAGAGAGAGAGAGAGAGAGAGGATAGATAGATAGATAGATAGATAGATAGAGAGAGAGAGAAATAGAAAGATATATATATATATATATATATATATATATATATATATATATATATATATATATATATATATATATATATATAGAGAGAGAGAGAGAGAGAGAGAGAGAGAGAGAGAGAGAGAGAGATGGCCTTACACAGACAGATGTAAAAATACAGAAACATGTCCAACAAAGCACCCCCTGTAACAATGTATTGAACTTCCTAATTTCTATATTTTCCGTAAATATTCCTTTGTGTAACGTGCTGAAAAAGGGAGAGAGAGAGGAGAGGGGGAAGAGAAGAAGGGCACATACACCCTCACACACACACACACACACACACACACACACACACACACACACACACACACACACACACACACACACACAGAGTGAGAGAGAGAGAGAGAGAGAGAGAGAGAGAGAGAGCAACAGACAGACAGACAGACAGAGAGACGGATGGACAGACAGACAGCCCAAAGCTTAGTCGCGGAAAATCAGAGCCGTGAAAAACCTGAAGCTGAAAAAAAAAATTGGCCAAAGAAAATATCGCAGCAAAAGAAAGAAATAGGCTCGGTAATAATAAGCTAAAAGGCATCACAAAATACATGCATGCTTCTCCTTGGCGCATAATCTTTAGCTCCTGGGTGGAGATGACTATCATTGATCACAAGCTTATCAACAAACGTTCATCCGCTGGTCCATCGGTCGATTCAGATCTAACTATCATGAATTTCGCTTCGGACGTATTCAGTTTAATGAGAAATTTGTTTACCAGCTGACTTACAAAAATGGCTGTATGTTTCTGGATGTCTGTTTGAAGTACCAACAAAGGTTAACATGCTTGTGTTAAGCCAAGCTCTGCACCAATGTCATATTCAGGGGACGTCACTCTTACAGGTTCAGAAACAGCAAGAAGCTTTAGAAAGCCAGAAGTGTCCACAAATTGTTTCTTGAATCTTCCCAGCATTTTGATTGGCTCTAACATGTGAAGGTACAGCATTTTGATTGACTCTAACATGTGAAGGTACAGCATTTTGATTGGCTCTAACATGTGAAGGTATTCAATCCTCCAGAAAGTCCCATGCATTTTATTTGGCCTTACAACGTCATAATTCTCGAACATGCTAGAATATTCCATGATAAGCAATGGGCTGTTTTCACTTCGTGTTTCTTGGAATTTCGATTTCATGATCTATGAAGAATTGCCAGAGAGAGAGAGAGAGAGAGAGAGAGAGAGAGAGAGAGAGAGAGAGAGAGAGAGAGAGAGTTAAAATTGAAGTGAAAAGGTTTGACAAGGACACATTCTGGTTTGTGGGACCGTTGTGATGATCCTTGAGTATTGATTTGGTTGATCATCCATTTTATTGGAACATCTTCTCGGTTCATGAAATCAATGGACAGGGGAATAAAACTTTGTTTAAATCTGACACTTCTGCATTTAACCGATCGATATCTTCGTCCTGACTGAAGAAGATCATACTGATTTGCAAGAACGTGGGTCTGGTCACACGTAATCTTCTTCGCTTACAAACAACACGGCACCTGTATAGCTCACTCAGACTTTTTTGTCTCTCACCAACGATTTTTTCCTCCCACGTTCACCACTTTCTCAAGCACATAAGTTAGAACAGATTCCAAGAAGCATGAATAAAATGTCCGAAGAATGTCAGTATTCACATGAAATGATCGCAGCTTGCGAAGACAATATAATCTGGTTTGACATTTTTTGTGGACATACTCAACATGGGATTTAAAATTCAGCTTATTATCTATAAAAAGTTCCTAAATATTTGTATGATTCAACACGTTCTACTTCAGCACCTTTGATAAAAAGTGGTGGTACAGCTTTTGGATTCTTTCTAAAATCAATCAACATTTCTTTCGTTTTTGTTACATTCAGATCAAGATAGTTATGATCGCACCAGTCAACAAATCTTTGAACCTCCTTGAAGTAAACAGAATCAGAGTTGGAAAGATCCACAAGTGCTGAGTCATCTGAATATTTAATGTACAAAGTTGAATCACTTCCTGAACAATCATTTGTGTACAGAGTAAAAAGCACTGGTGATAAAACAGTACCCTGGGGTGCGCCAGTTGAAATGACTCTGGAAGACGAAACAACACTTTGATATCGAACAGACTGTGTCCTCTGTGTAAGAAAATCAATTATCAAAAGAATGAGCTTGTTACCCACATTTATGTTAATGAGTTTCTTTGCCATCAGATGTGGTTGTATGGTGTTGAATGCTGATGAGAAATCAATAAATAAAGAGAATGCGTACAAAGGAGGCAGGTTTTTCGAGGTGTGAAAAAGCATGATGGAGAAGTGTGAGTGTGGCATCATCATCTGTTGATCTGTTTCTTGGTATGCGAACTGAAACGGGTCTTGGTACTGTGTAGTATCTTTTAAAACATAACCGAGGACAATTCTTTCAAGACATTTCATTGCAACAGATGTGAGGGCAACTGGTCGGTAATCATTTAAACAGCTTGGGTTGCGTTTTTTGGGAACAGGACATACAGTGGCATTTTTCCATAAAACAGGAATTATACATTCTCTAAGTGACCAGGTAAACAAACGACTGTAAACTAGGAGAGCTGAGAAGCACACACCTTCAACAATTTTCCACAGATATTATCAGGGCCCATTGCCTTTCTCACATTTAAACGTTTGAAAAAAAAACTGAACATCATTTTCCTCAATCACAACAGAATCACTTCCATCAACATCGTTTTTAACATTGCTTTGGAGTTCTTCCTTCACTTCCTTAATTCTTTACTAAAATCTTTATCATCAAATCTACAGTAAAAATCGTTCAGCTTTTCTGCAAATGCTTCTGTTCTTTTGCTGTTTTTTTTTGTTACTAATATTTTGGTTTGAACATTTCCTGAACCTGATAAAACCTTTATTCCTTTCCATGCATCTCGCATATTTCCATTCTGGAACATGTTTTCAACTTTTCTCTTGTAAGCTCTCTTTGATTCTTCAATCTCCGTTTGCAGTTTCTTTTGTACAACCTTACGATCGCTTTTATTGCCTGATTGAAAAGCTCTTTTTTTCTCATTTAGAGTTATTTTCAGAGATTTTGTAACCCAAGGTTTGTTGTTGGAAAAATATTTTGATAGTTTTAGTAGGTACAATCATGTGTTCACAGAAAGAAATGTAGCTGGAAATAACATCGGTGGCTTCGTTAATGTCAAAACTAGAATTCAAAAACAAATTCCAATCTGTACATTCAAAACAAGCCTGTAATTCATCAACACTTTCTTGTGTCCAACACTGCACTTGCTTTTTAGTGATAGGTTGTGTTTTCACTTTTGGTCTGTAAGCTGGCAAGAGATGAATGGCATTGTGATCAGACTGACCAACAGGGGGGAGCTGAACACACTTGTATGCAGATGGTATATTACAGTAGCATAAATCAAGTATTTTATCCTTTCTTGTAAAACATGACACATACTGTTTAAAAGAAGGCAGGCTTGAATGAGGTCACAGTCATTAAAATCTCCGAGGATAAAGCACGGTGCGTCGTCGGGTGACATGGCCTGCAGAGCGTGAACAGAGTCCGTGATTTCTGCAGCTGCACGTACAGTATTTGCGGATGGTGGCACGTAAACAACAGTCATGAAGAGCTGTCCGAAACTCACGTGGCAGGTATTTCGGTCGCAGTGACACTGCTAAAAGTTCAACGTCACGCGTACACACTTGACGACGCACTTTAACGTTCTCACTGTTACACCACTTCTCGCTCACGTACATACACACCCCTCCCCCCCTTGATTTCTCTGTCACGCGCTTGTCTCTGTCCATTCTCAGTGGCACACCAAATCCGTCCAAAGCTAAAATGTCGTCTGTTATTTCTTCGCTCAGCCAGGTTTCAGAAAAAACACAGCACATTCGCATTTCTAAATTCGTTTAAATGACGTACGCTTGCCCCATTCATCTATACTGTTACCTTACATCACTTGAAAATATACCTGATCGTTTTAAGTGAGCTATAATCAGAAATATCTAAGATAGTACTTATATCACGTACTTACCCTGAAGGCTTGTAAGACATATTTCTTCGTCACATTTACTCAGCCACTGATTTACATCAGAAACATGGTACATTTATTTACAGAATTAGTTAACATCAGGAAAACTGGGTTGAGTATCATGACCTTCATTTGCAAACACATATGTCTAAACTGCGATTTTCAGTTACTGTTTGAGTCCACACATCATTTTGAATACGAATAAACACAGTACTTACTCATTTCACTTCACTCCCGCCCAAAAGTGAAAGGTCTCATCCAATTTTTTTTTTTAACATTTTGATATTCGGACATAATTTCCACTTTCTAATTTCAATGAAATCCAACACATGTATTAATTACAGGTTTCAAACAACAACAACAACAACAACATTTGACCCGTTTTTCACACAGACATTTGCAATTGGCTAAAACTCATGTAGAATAGTATTGTGGAGGGTTGCTAAACCTTTCGCCGGTTGATGGAGAGGTCTTGTGTTTGGGGGTTGTTGGGAGAAGGAAATGGGGTTGAGGGGAATAGGCGTATCGGTAGAGGCAGAAGTGGGGGCGGAGATGACTCACCTCTATTTCTCCATTATCTATTAAAAAGATAAAAGTGAGTCAAAAATAAATTCAAAAGTCAATGTTGTCAAGTGTTAGTTTTCTTACATCTGGAAGATAATTTTTATGTAATTATACGAACAGATGGACATGAGAAAACGTGAATGCAAGGCATTCATACAAATCTTCTAATCAGACAAAACTGGTTAGTAGCTGAAGCAGAGGAATCTTGTAAAAAATATAGATATCACCATCTCAAATCACAAGGCCAAGATGAGACAGAAGTCTGGTTTATATACAGATGACATAAAAATCCGAAAGGTACAGCAGATACTGGCAACTGCTAGTGGACAAGTTTCCAGATTTAATCCCCGAAAAAGAGAATGATATACTGCATCCTACCGATCTGCACGAAGCTAAGTCTTCCTTCTTTGTGAACTCTCTAAAATAATACATACACATGGGTGAATAGTCATTACAACCTGCCAAACAATATGCAGTCCCCAGCTCGTGAGGACACTACACAAGAGTGGTAGTTGAGCACAGAAGGAACATGTTCTGACAGACTTTCAGGATGCCAGCTTTGCTGGACAAGTGGCAAAACTCATTGATGGAAACGAGCAATCTGCCGTGATACAACAGTCATCGTTGATGACTGAGGGCTCGGAATTCGTAAGTTCGTCCCATCAGAGACGTTTGTTTGTGTAGGGTTTTTCAGCCCCAACTAGCTCATTTCAAATGTTGGTGTGTGTGTGTTATAGGTTACAGTGGTATGTCTGGACAGTCTGGTTTCAGCCACTTAATGGGTGTGTTTTGTATTGTACTGCTCAAGCTTTCCAACCATCTGTGCGTAGACCAAAGCCCAGACATATTATGAAAGGAAAGGTCTTATGGGATGTCTTGGACCGGAATGAAAATCTATAGCATCATCTTCATAATTTGCATTGGTCAGTCCTCATCGGTCAACTTAAATGAGAGCCAAATCTTGTGGTTCACAGGGTCTTGCTCTTGTGGTGACCTCAATATTGATCCGCTCTTCAACAGGCCTGCCCCAGGGCAAAAGGAGGGGAATATAATGCCTGTATTTCCATTGCAAATAGACTCACCTTTTTCTCAGTTAAGGGGGATCATTATGCAGTTGGCACATGCATCAATTGGTAATTTAACGTCACATGAAACCCATCGATCGATAATAATCATAATAAGTGATGTCGAGCTGTTTGTAAGAGAGTGTCTGCATTACACACGCACTGGTTCGCACCTGTTTTTGGCTTTTTGTCCCCCGGATGAAACTGTTTAACTGACTGGTGAAGCAAAACAGGTCTGTTCCAGAACAAAATTAGGGGAAGATAATGCATATCCTTCCATTGCAAACAGTTGCAAATTGAAACACCTGCGGGCGGAAATCTAAACAAGTTTGAAATGTTAGTGATAACGCACCGTCAAAAAACATAGACAAACGAATCACACAAACAAAACACGACGCGGTTCGACCTCTTAGGTCTTCTTCAGGCAAAAACCAAAACACTTAGGACAACGAAAATGAACGAGCAATCACTTATCTTCATTCAATTCTGCGCAAGGTAGGCGTTGAATGAAAACAAAGCTGTCAGGAAGGAGACAATGTGGGAGTCGAGGTAGTAATGATGATAATTATGATAATGATAGGAATAATAATAATGGTAATGATGATGATCAGAGTATTGAAGCAATAAATGAAGACTGGATTATCACCACTTTTCCAAACGAGTACTCAAGAATAATCGTGCTCATGGCAAAACTTAAGACATTCATGCTGCGAACTCGCAGGAAATGACTGAAAGAAGTTTCGTTTGTATCAAATACCTGTCTCTCCAAAGCTTTCATACTTAGCAATGATAACAGGTCTGCTACTCTGTGTCTGCTCAAAAAGGACTAGATTATACCAGTCATTTCAAACTACAAAACCAGTGTCACAAACCTG
>JADBJO010013764.1:2500-7500 GCA_016801955.1 Conus betulinus
ACCAACCAATGCGGTCACGCTACGCTTGTTCGCGGTGCAACGCTGTAAAATGCTCCTCCCAAATCAGATTCACCCTCCCGAGAAAATGTAGTAGGGAATTTAACAAAACTAATCTTTCATAGAATTTGCATTAATATGATTTGCATTAATATATCATGTTCTTGGGGGGGGGGGGGGGGGGGGGGGGGGGGGGGGGGGGGGGGGGGGGGGGGGGGGAACCACTGGGTTTACTAGTTTACTAAAAGCCGTTTTTAACTTTTTTGTGTATTGTTTTTGTGTTATTTTCTCTGTATTATTTGAAATGTAATTTTACATTAAGAATGAATGTGTCACATGTTTACCTGCATGTAGGGATAACTTTGTCGTTTTATCATTCTGGATACTCCGTAACATAGTGATATGTATCACTGACTTTGATGAATGCTAGTTATGTTGTTTGCATGTGTGTATATGTTCATTGCTTGTAAAACAAATACCCCAAACACATGTTTTAAAACATGTGATTCAGTTGGTTTCAGATTAGAATCTATCCTGAAAATTTGGTCAAGAATAAGACATATCTTTATTAAGATGTGAGGCTAATGGAGAATGATAAGTATGGAACGATAAAAAAAAAAAAACTCCATTCATCACAGATAAGATGGGGAAGAGTGTGTGCATTTTTACAACTTAAACGAGTGAGGTTGCAAGGTTGCCCGTAAGCAGTTTGCTCGATGGTGGCTTTCTTGGCCGGTGGGCGCTGCGGTCATGAAATACGAGCTGGGATACGTATGAGCACGTTTCCGTGGAGGTTCTGTTGTGTCAGGGTCAGTGACCGTAACGAATGGCATCTGCCAGGAAGCAGTTATGTCCCTGGACGTGGAATCTGCGCATTGGCCACACGCCTCAATTAGGATTTTGCACTGAAACTCTATATAATCCATGTCAGCGTTGAGGCCTGCTATAAATTTGAGCCAGCATGGAATGGTAAACTGATACTTGATCGAAAAGAACAATTCCCAGTCAATTATTTCCAGTGTTTGGGAGGATCGCTACCCATGACAGCACAAACAATCTTCAAATACATTACCCCCCACCCACCCCCCCCCCACCCCCCACCCCCTTAGTTGACACATTTCAGGCCTTTGCACTCACCTATCTTTCCGCCAGCTTCAAGAGCACAAACACATCCCATTCCTTTGATTTTAATCTGTCTGCTTGGAACCACCTGGCTTGTCCCTTGATGGTCAAATTAAAGGAAATGAAGAGAATCAACTTTCAGACACAAGAAAAATTCTCAAAACAATCGAATTGCGCCAGTCTATAAATACTCGACTCCTTAAGCAAGGCCTTAGTGCATTCATATTTGGTGTGCAACCTGTGCGTGGCTGCACCCCATGTCCACACAGTGCAGGCTTCCAAGGATGGTGCGGGATTGCTCCAAGTTGGTTTAGTCGGCGGTTGAGGGCAATGCTTCTGTAGGTCCTACCGGCACCTTCGGATGTATCTTTTTCTTGTCTGCCTTTTGACCGACTCTGCGCGCAACTGCCCTCTGACGGTGAGGACAGACCCACTGACCACAGGGAAAGGCCTGTTGCCTGCGGAAAGACTGCAATCTGGGGATTTTTTTTCAGAGAGCACGTGAGTCCATGTGCCGAGAGCTTGGCAAGTGTTTGGAGTTGTACTGTCTTCATCTGTCGGCAAAACAGCAACGAGTGGTGTGCCAAATGCGGGGCGGCAGTTTACTCAATGGTGGCGTTTTTAGCCGGTGAGCATTGAACTCATGAAATTCGGTTTGCACACCCGTGGGAACGCTTCCTTGGAGGTGTTGCCTTTGTCGCATCCAGTGGTCATTAAACAACGGCATCTGCCGCGGAAAAGTTATGTCCCTTGACGTCTTAATGAAATGTCCTGTGCGTGCCTGCACTCTATGTTAGCAGCGCAGGCGTCCAAGGGTGCTGCAGGATTGCTACTGGCTGGTTGGTTCAATGACAGTGTTTCTCTGGTCTCCACTGGCACCTTCAGTTTATTGGTGCAGTTTGTTCTTTTCTTTCGAGGAAGAAAAATTCTATGAGTATGATATGTTATCTTTATAAAGTCCAATCATTTACTTGGATGTGATAAGAAAACAAAGACAGATGAAGTTTTTTGTTTTTTTCATTTTTTTACCGCATCTGTTCATGAGCTGATGTTCTCATTTAAAAATCAAACCAATAATTGTTCTCTCATTTTCTTACATACAAACGTGGGAGTTAAAGAAATGCACGATACTGATGATGAGAGAAAATAGTAACCAGACATATGGTTAACTAATAGATGAACGTCAAATAGTTCGTATTTAACATCACACTCTTTATGTCAAATGGGTATGTGTCAGCTAAATGATTTGTTACACCATTATTTACAATGGAAGACATGCCTGTAAGTGAGAGGGCCAACGTTCTGCTACATTAAGTAGAGAAAACAGTGTTCGGTGTGGCCAGTGTTTTTGTTTGTTTGGCTGTTTGGTCAGTTTTGTTTTGTTTGTTTGTCTTTAGTTTTTTTTTGTTTTTTTTTTTTTTTACGTTAGTTCGGATGACGGATATTTCCTTTCTTTCATTTACTATTTTTGTTTATGTTATGGAGTATGACAATCGGTCATATGGAGAATTAGAGAGCAATGGGGGAGATGGGTGTGGAGGGAAAGGGAAAATTGTAAGGGGAGGAGTTGAGGGGGGGTTGCTGTGTTTTGTATGCGTGTGGGCAGAGAACGAGGGGTGGGTGAAAAGGGGAAAGTGAGGAAAGTAACGGAAAGTTGAGAATGGAGGAGTTGGAGAGGGGTGGGGATGGTGAGGATAAACAAGGAGTTAGAAAGAGAGAGTGTTTTGGAGTCAGTCAAAAAAGTTTTTGATTGTATATGATCTCCGATTCTTCACACTCAAGTTCCTGCTGAGACGCTGCCTAGTATTGCAAATGCATACTTAGCAAGATCTGTTGAGTTCTTCGATACGTTGATGTTTCGTGTAACGTTGTTATTGTCGCTGTTGTTTTTGTTGTTATTGTTGTCGTTGTTGTTTTGTGTGTGTTTATAGGGGGGAGGGGTATTCATCTTAGACTGAACATTTTCATGTGAAATGGTTTAAGTTTGTCTTGTATTGTGCGTTTTTTCGTATGAAATAATTGTACGTTCATTTTTTCTTTGCTTTTTGTAATGTGAAATGATTTATGTTCATTTTGTACTGACCAATTTTCATGAGAAATGATTTATATTCATCCTAAACTGTATATTTTCGAGAGAAAACAAATTCTTTGCACATGAAAAAATCTGTTCTGGGATGATGAGTCCATAAGCGTTTTTTTAAAAAAACTTTCTCTGAAACCGTTATTAAACTCTCTCTCTCTCTCTCTCTCTCTCTCTCTCTCTCTCTCTCTCTCTCCTCTCTCTCTCTCTCTCTCTCTCGCAGACCCAATGACATTCTGACACCTGATTCAGATCATTTCTCCTGACTCAGTTAATCGATAGGCCAACAAGAAAATCAACAACTTCAAAATCACTCACTGACCACATCGATACAACCAAAACCAATAACACCTGAGGTCACATACAGGTATCAGTCTGGAGAACACCGTAATCAAGGAGCAGAGGAGAGAGACAGGGAATCATCAAAGCCACGACACTCACGCAGTAGTCTGTCGAGCTCAACGAGAGGAAACCAGAGCACCGAAGAAGGCAGTAGTCCATACAAACGCACAAAAAATCGATTTCTCGCACACATGCAAATTAAGCGTCAGATTTTTTTTTTTTTTTTTTTGCTCTCACCCCGATGTGCGAAGGGAATTACCTGTTTATATGTTATACACTGGGCGGGTAATTAAATTATTATAGATGAAAAATGAATTAAATTTTAAATTTATTATTTTTCGGCGGACAGAAACTTGACGCAAGCAGCTTGTCCAACTGTGCACATCAGAGACAGAGACAGAGAGAGACAAAGAGAGAGGACAGAGAGAGTGAGAGAGAGGGGGGAAGATTGCGGAGGGGAGGGGGGCAGAGAGAGAGAGAGAGAGAGAGGAGAGAGAGAGAGTCAGTCGAATCGATACAAATATACATTTTTTTTAAGACTGGAGCTAAACAACACACACACACACACACACACACACACACACACACACACACACACACACACCCACAAACACACACACACAACATTTGCAAATATGCACAGACACAAGTAAACAACGCATGCGCAGCTATACACAAAGCAATGCAATACATACCAATGTGCATTCTGTTCACCACGTACATAGAGTGCAAAGCGTACCGACATGTAGGTAAAGTAACTTGAGCGTCTTAAAATATGTCGTTTCAAAACAAACCGCTGCGCTTTCGCTGGTAATAAATGCTTTCATGTGTCAATACGGGTTGGCAATAACGTGTTCGGAGAGATGGAGGGGGGGGGGGGGGGGGGGGGGGGGGGGGGGCAGGGGATCACAAATTTCAAAGGATTGTATATGCTTGTAACACTGCTGCCAAAGCTCAGAGTACAGCACACACACACACACACACACACACACACACACACACACACAGGGGGGGGGGGGGGGGGGGGGTGTGCTAACCACTTCTCCACGCGAGTAGTTGAGGATGTATTAGAATTCGTTAATAAAACATGGTAACGCTCGTATGGTACTTCTCTATTTCGTAAATGCCGTTAGCTATACAATCAACGTGAAAGCACAAGAGCTACAATTCGTTTATAACGTAATAATGCAATGGTCGACATGCGATACAAACAATTTTAACAACCGCCTGCGTACACTTTTGTGTGAAAGGACGCTAAGAGCACAGAGAGAGAGAGAGAGAGAGGAGAGAGAGAGGAGAGAGAGAGAGAGACGCAAAATTATGTGTGTGTGTGTGTGTGTGTACGTGCGTGCGTGCGTGTTTGTTTGCATTTATGCGCGCGCACGCACGCGCGCACTTTTTTTGTGAAAAGGGCGCTCAAAGAAGAGAAAGGACTCTGAACTCTGAAATATTTTCAAGA
>JADBJO010013764.1:28104-38104 GCA_016801955.1 Conus betulinus
AATTGCAAAGGCCACCGACCTATCTACAATGAGGTCAAGAACAAAAGTAGAACACACACACGCGTGCGCGGCGCATATACTGAAAATTATGAAATAAAATGTTTGCATAAAAAAAAGTTCTTCCTGAAACCACTCTGGCATTTGTGTGTTAATTGATAACAGTTACACTCTTTGTTTTAGTGCTTTAAAAATGAACCTAGCTACAGAGCGACTTACAATTCTCTTTTCATTTTGCAGTAAAAGGAGCAATGACACTTAATAAACATTTCTAGTATGAGGCAAAATGTATTTATCTCTGAAATCTTTATAGGATGGAAAAACAATAAAAAAAAATGTATTTTGTCCTCAATTTGATTACAGAAGGGACATTTTTTGGAGCTTAATGTATATATTTGATGGACATTCAAATCACTAATACCAAGTCGAAATCTTACGAACAGCTTGCGAAATTTAGGAATTGTAATATCAGTTAATATTTTTCAGGTTGCCATAAGGATTTGAAGGAACGATATGTTGAACATCTGTCACTATTAAGCATTCTACTATCCCAATTTTGTCTATGACAGTCAATCATTCGTGTTTAAGTTCACGTAAAAAAAAACAGTTTTTTTTATAACTCACACAACCATTAACCAAACAAAAGAAAAGCCATGTGGTTGTACACTCCGATTTCTAGTACTTTGAATTAATTTTGATTTTTCCATTTCATATGCTTGTTTTGGTAGTCTAGCGAGTGACAGCTTTTGCAATTTGAACCAGTAGCGCATTGATTTTATTGCACCATCTACGTATATTAAGGATACCTTCCCAGGTCACCGTATACATTGCATTTCAGGTATTCGGGCGTACATTTAAAAAGCGTTTGCATGCAAACAAGAGAGGTAATTCAATTACAGAGAGAGAGAGAGAGAGAGAGAGAGAGAGAGAGAGAGAGAGGTTGAGGTTCAAGATTGCGCTTACACACACACACACACACACACACACACACACATGAAAAAGAGAAGAGCGTCAAAAGTAAGAACTACGTCAGAGATCATCACGGCAAATTACGTCATCACTCAGATAGAGAACGCGGTGAAGATGAAAGTGAAACAAGAGAACTTCCAAATGTGCTGTTTGTCCCTGACCGTGCTTTCAAAAATCAACAAGAACAGACTTGGGAAGTCTTTCGGGGTTGAGAGGCAAAACGGAAAAAAAAGCTTTCAAAATAAGTGAAATCACACCAGCACTCAAGAAAGCCGACGAATCGTACGATGCACTGCTAGTCCATGTGGAATCAATGACCTAAAGAACACAACACCTGCAAGCTGCGCTGATGAGCTTGTGAAATGCATCAAAGACATTTCTAACAGCTGTCCTCAAATGAAATGGGTCATCAGTAAGGTGACGCCTGTCAAGGACCCCCAGCTGAATGTAAAGGCGGATTTGTTCAACGCCATAGTAGCTTCTGAGCTATGTAACATGGAAAACGTTTCCCTTGTCAGTCACTCGTGGCTTCCAGTTACGACCAACATCCTCCATGACGGTCTCCACCCCACCTTCACGGGCACCAGTATCCTCGCCAGGACAATTGGGCATCATCTGAATGGGCTACTCTGGACCAGGCCAAAGAAGACTGCACGGTGCCGCGCTACCTCAACCCTAGGTCCTTCCATCCCCACCCGGATGACCTGCATTTCTACCCTTGGAGCAGCATACACGATCGCCCTTTTTATATTTAAGCAATGAACATTACTTTGGTTCCTAAACATTGTTGAATTCAACATAATCAGGACTGTCATACATTTATCCTCATCTTGTGCCTTACATATTTATGTATGCCTAATATGTAAAAACATTTTTAAGGACATTAATTAATATTTTGTCCTCTTATTTTACTCATGACAGATAAAGTTTTTAAGGTATTTCAATGGAATTGTCGATCCATCACAACCACTCTTGATCAATTAGTACAACAAAACTATCAGAAGAAAAAATACCATGTCTCAACTTTGCAATCATTAAATGTACGGAAGGAAAAGTTACCTATATTAGACGATTATTATTTTCCACCGATTATTCAAAACGTAGATAACCATGAAAAAATAAATGTAGCAATATATATTCGTGAAGGAGAAAAAATACCTGCCATGCACTAGTCCTGTTCCACCAGACGTTCCCGGACTGCATGCTTGTGCAGTAAAGGTACAGGTAAATCGTAATATACCAACAATTGTTTCTGTTTATTTACCACAAGGTCCAAATGATACAAACACAGAATGGCTTCACTCGATTCAGTCAGACCAATCAAATAAATATCTCGTCTTGTCAGTGCCCATTCGCCATTTTGGGGAAAAAAAGGGTGTCAAGTCATAACTAGTAACCGCTTTATTGAGAACATAGCTGACTCATCTCTCTACCTTTTAAACAATGGCAATATAACTCGCATTCCAGACAATCCCAAAAATAATAATCCTAGTGCCATAGATTTAACATTAATATCCCCAGAGCTAGCGGTTTCTTGTGATTGGCAAACTCTTAATGACACATTAAATAGTGACCATCTACCTATTGTCATTACATTTGAAACGATGAGACCTGAAACAAACAATGTAACACACGATAAAGTTCCAAAATACTGTTAAAATAACTGGTCATCAAAATATTTTGCTAACTGGAATAATTTTTCATTCTTTCTCATCAATCAGCATAAAAAAAAAAAAAATGTCTCAAATTCTGTGGCCCTTCATGCCCTGCTCTCATGGTGACCTCAATTTCGATGTCCTCTCCACGTCTGTGGCTTTGGTTTGGTTCCGTCGGGGTCACCGATATCGGCGAGTCTATGGGGGCTGTCGTTGCACGGACGTGGTGGCGCCCTCCGGAGGGAGAGCTCACTCACGCCGGCTCCGCGACTAAGCAATTATTGTCGTCACTTTAGGGGGTTTAGTAGGTGGTGTCCTGCGTATGTTAGATCAGAACAGGCGCCAATTTGAACACCACCGTGCAAGTGAGTGACTCGGCAGCACTTTTGTGCAGTGTCTCCTCCGGTGGGTTGCCTCTTGACGATTTGACATAGGGGCTCTTAGTAGGTGGATTGCCGGTGCCGGGGCTGCGTGCGGCAGCAGGGGCCGACCGGGCTGTGGCTGTGGACACGGGGTGTCGGAATGAGCGGCGCGACTGTCTCTGAGGTGGCGCAGAGGTTGGGACAGCAAAAAGCGGCGTGGGTGCGGCTGTCTCTGAGGTGGCGCAGAGATTGAAAAAAAAAAAAAAAAAAAAAAATTCATTCTTGGTAAGCTCATTTTATATTGATGAAGAACAAATTAATCGTCAAGATGTAGAAACATTGTATGATCGATTTCAAAAGACTGTACTCTCTGCTGCTAGTGAATCAATTCAACAGTAAAATGTGTAAAATCAAAGAAACATTTGGGTAATGCCTGGTGGAATGAGACTTGTCAAGAGGCTAAAGAAGAGAAACAGAATAAAATAAAAGAATATAAAAGAGAGAAAAGATCCTAAGGAAAAGGTTAAAAAGCTTCTTGAGAAGAAAAGAGCAAAAAAACGCACAAAACAAAGTAAATGCACAAGCAAAGCGGCAATATTGGTCTTCATTTTGTGAGAATGAGGTGTCAAATTTTAAAGATATGCAAAAAGCTTGGACACATTTAAAAAACAATGAAAAAATGGGGTTAACCTACCGCAGTGCCCTATCACATTAAACAATTCAGAGTTTCCATCAAATTTTGATAAAGCTGAAGCTTTTTGCTGATCTATTTGCAAGAAACAGTAGCATTGACAACTTAACAACTAAAAAAAAAACACCGTGAAAATGAAGAAAAAAAAAAAATATATAATAGTCCACAGCCATAGAAGATCATTGTTTGAATACCTCAATAACATTGCAGGAAGTCAAAGAATGTATTATGAATTTGAATAAAAATAAATCAGTGGGCCTAGACGGCATTTCTAATGAAATGTTAAGTCATCTTCCACAAAATATGATCTATTTTTTTAATTCATTTTTTTTTTTTTCAAAAATGTTGGACAGATGGTAACAGGCCTCAAATTTGGAAACATTCTATTATTGTTCCAATTCACAAAGGGGAAACCACTCAGAGATAAACATAGTTATCGACCTATTGCGTTAACATCAAATACATGTAAATTGATGGAAAAAAAAAATTGCTTTAAAAAGAACTGTTCATCATTGTAATAAACATACAATCATACCAATCAACCAAGCTGCATTTCAGACAGGCAGATCATCAATAGAACATTTGGTCAGACTCACAAACGCATGTAAAGCATCAGTTTGCACGTCGTAAAACGTACATTCCAAAATGGGTACAATCAAAAGCTTCCTTTGACATTGACTACAATAATTTAACTAACAAGGATTCTCCCAACATTTTGTCCGTGGATGATATGCTGTTTCTTGGGAATGTTAACTTTTCATGGACGGGGGTTGGGGTGGGGTGGGGGGGGTGGGTGGGGGGGGGGGGGGGGGGGGGGGGGGGGGGGGGGAGTGGAGTTTTTTTCGTCGATAGAGTTTTTCGTCAATAATCTGTTCCTGGGAAATCTGTTTATGATAAACTGTTTCCTGGGAAAATGTTAAATTTCAGGGGGTTGAGGAGGGGGGGGGGGGGGGGGGGGGGGGGGGAGGAAGGGGAGAGTTCTGTTGATAATAATTGAGAGTTCTGTTGATAATGATGCTGTTTCCTGGGAAATTTTAAGTTTCAGTGGGGGGAGGGGGGAGGGGGGGCGTTGATAATAAGCTGTTTCCTGGGAAATGCTAAGTCTCAGGGGGTAGGGGTGGGGGTCGGGGAGGGGAAGAGGGGGGATTTTCTGTGGATACTAAGCTGTTCCCTTGACGTGTTAAGTTTTCATGGGAGGTCGGGGGGTGGGGGGGGGGGGGGGGGGGGGGGGGGGGGGGGATTTCTGGGAATGATGAGCTGTTTTGTTGGGGGAAAACCTTTCCTCTTGGGAACCTTGTGAGCCTCCATAACTAAGGCTCTCTCTCTCTCTCTCTCTCTCTCTCTCTCTCTCTCTCTCTCTCTCTCTCTCTCTCTCTCTCTCTCTCTCTCTCTCCATTCATCCATCTCTCTCTCTCTCTCTCTCTCTCTCTCTCTCTCTCTGTTCTCTCTCTCTCTCTCTCTCTCTGTGGTGTGTGTGTGTGTGTGTGTGTGTGTGTGTGTGTGTATGTTTGTGTGTGATATGTATCTATCCATCTATCTATCTATCTATCTATCTATCTATCTATCTATCTATCTATCTATCTATCTATATTCATGGATCCGATCCAGCGGATGAAAGGCCTAGGAGCAGGCAATATAATGAATGGTTCTGTCTTCAAGATGGGTTATGATGGTGTCCATAGGCTGCTAGTGAAGGGGAATTACATTTGTGATGTATCTCCCTAAATTTTCATTCTCGCTTTCTTTAACACCCCCCCCCCCCCCCCCCCCCCCCCCCCCCCCCCCCCCCCCCCCCCCCCCCCCCCCCCTTTTTTTTTTTTTTTCCCTTCTAATCTTTGCCAAGTACAATGTTAGAGAGGAATTTTCAGCCTGCATTTGTTTTCCCATATGCTACATTGTTCATCATATTACACACACACACACACACACACACACACACACACACACACACACACACACACACACACGCACGCACGCACGCACGCACGCACGCACGCACGCACGCACGCACGCACGCGCACGCGATAAATGAACAATAGTCAACAGAGAGTAAACGATAAACACACGTAATAAATGATGCATGCATTAATCAAAGCATGTAATAAGTGATGTTGCATACATCAAACAAAGTGTCTAATGAACGGTCTTTCATACATTAAACAGTGTTTGTCATTAAGAAACAAAGAAAAACAGAAAGATAACGGCACATGACAAACTTAAGCCAAGAACACTTTCTACGTTATTTTCACATTCATTCGGGTTACAACTGCTCGCGTGATGTAACAGCAGAAAAAAAATGCGTGTCGTCTGATTAAATGTTTATGGCACACAACAAACCTTGAAAGCTAAAACTGCGACATAAAGTGAAGCTGCAGGAATAATGAGATAGCGGGCATCACCAGTAAAGCACACTGTCAATACAAAACCAAACAAAACAAGCATAACACAACATTGTTTAGAAACATGTTTACTGATGTAAACATCCCAGGGTCAGGGACACAGTTGGCATATGAAGTCACATCACGCCATGTTGTCTGTAGACTGGCCGTCCATGGGAGCCATAGTGATGTTTACAGAGCTCACATGCATTGGACACCAGCTGAACAGTCGTAGGGAACCTTTCAGGTAAGTAAACGTGTTTCACAATTGTCAATGAGAAAAGAACATGCACAGTATTGCGCAGTTTACCACTTTAAGAACAGATTCACCGCGCTTAACTATAGACCTTTACAAATCTGAAATTGAATAAATTGTACGAAACGTACAAATACTCATTTACCCCTAAAAGTAAATACAAATCGGCGCTGTGAGTCATTTAAAATAGATCGATCAAGCAAGTGTAACAATAATTATGAAATTTTCACACACACAGGCTAAGCCCATGCACACACACACACACACACACACACACACACACACACACACACACACACACACACACACACACGCACGCACGCACGCACGCACGCACATACGCACACAAACACATGCACACATACACACACACACGCGCGCGCGCACGCGCACACACACACACACACACACACACACACACACACACACACACACACACACACACACAAATCACACGCGCGCACACACACACAACCTAAAGCCCACAGTCACAAAAGATAGAAACAGCCCAGGTGGCATATAAATGTAAGTGAATAACTACTTACGCAGAAATGTTTCAATGAATGCGGTGAATGTAATAAGCGGGGCTGATTAGGATGTGGTAAACTGAAATAGATGTGTTTTCATTGCTTTCTTCTATGCAGAGTTTGATTTGATGAAGCGAATAGTTTTTTGTAGTGAGTTTCATTCTCTTGAGGCAGTGAATGAAAAGGCATTTTCTCCCAATGCCTTTGAGCGGGGCGTTGATGAACGTAGATGAACGGAGGGGTTGAGATGAAGGGGAGGCAAACAGT
Organism: Conus betulinus; assembly: GCA_016801955.1. Taxonomy (NCBI): domain Eukaryota; kingdom Metazoa; phylum Mollusca; class Gastropoda; order Neogastropoda; family Conidae; genus Conus; species Conus betulinus. The sequence continues at coordinate 35,207 of JADBJO010013764.1, forward strand.
ACATCGGTAGCAAAGGAGGGATGGTATGGTATGTTGAATGTGTTCTTCAGTAGGTGACCAAGTTAGGGTTCGTAATAGACCTGTGATATGGTTTCGTTTTTTTCCCTTGAGTAAAAGCCTTGCAGCTGAGTTTGGCAGCTTTTGGAGCTTGTCTACCACCTTTTAGGACATCCAGCAAGAAGGACAATGCCAAAGTCTGGTCAAGACAAGACAAAAGCACAGACCAGTCTCTTTGTGCTGCTGAAGTGACGAATGGAATTTATCTGGCGGACAGCTGCACAAGCAGATTTGCAGACAGGAATTGTGTGCTTGTGGAGTGACACGTCATCAGAGATGATGAATCCTAGGCAGCAGACAGAGGGGGAAACGCAATGTCCGAGTCTCCAACATGAACAGTGAATGGCGTGGGACACATGACAGCATATACATACAGGCCAAGATGGTTCCATCCAAAGTCATCACAGTAACGTTATGGAATATAGCACAACAAAAACACAGCTACAGTAAACACACTTTATACATTTTAAACATGGATCATGACACAGTAAACATCAACAGGACATGTGTTACACATATCTCATGACATATAACAGACATCAGCAATGAGTCTGACATTGTTATGACACTGGATGTGTCAATTTACATATCAAAGACATACCGGACATGTGTTAAACAGCATGCTAGACATGTGTTTAACATAGTTAAAGGCATGCTAGACATGTGTTAAACATAGTTAAAGGCATGCTAGACATGTGTTAAAACATAGTTAAAGGCATGCTAGGCATGTGTTTAACATAGTTAAAGGCATGCTAGACACGTGTTAAACATAGTTAAAGGCATGCTAGACATGTGTTAAACATAGTTAAAGGCATACTAGACATGTGTTAAACATAGTTAAAGGGATGCTAGACATGTGTTAAACATAGTTAAAGGCATGCTAGACATGTGTTAAGCATAGTAATGACACAGTAGACGACAGTAAGACGTGTGTTAAACATAGGCATGACCCAACAAACGTCAGAAATGTATGTGTTTAAACATAAACATTACACAGTAAATATCAGTAAAATACGTAAAACATAGCCATTACACAGTACACGTCATCAAGACATGTGTTAAACATAGCCATGACATAGGAAACATTAAGACACATGTTGAGCACAATAATGAACACAATGATAAAACACGTGTTAAACATAGTCACGTCACAATATATTTGTAGAGTGAAAAATGACAATTGACGGCACACAAAATATACACATTGTAGCAACATGGCACATGGAGACCTACAGCTGAAAATGATCTCCCTTCACCTGTCACATACATGGTTTATCAACCTCTCTATATGGGAGGACTGTTCAGACACTGGCTCAGTCGTTCAGGTGCTGTCGCCAAGCCGAAGGTCACGATCACTTCAAAGCTATAAAACCATGCTATACAATAACAACACAATATCACCCTAACAGCGTTCATATCCAGTGAATCAACAGACAACAACATCTCCGTTTGGAAACAACGTCATGGCATTTTCGGTCACCATACATTACAGTGTCATCAGAAATAACCTGATCATAATGAAATCATACATGTAAACAGTGGGCTGTAAAGACTGTCAACAGCAGTGATGACGCAGCTTCTGTTTACAGAGAAATCGGAGGGCGGGAATTCCTGTGTCCATCATTCCTGGAAATTGAGATCCATGTTGATAGAATCCACAGCTCCACTATCTGAAAGGAATCTTTTTGTACTCTGTAGTTATTCTGATTGCAGAGAGAGAGAGAGAGAGAGAGAGAGAGAGAGAGAGAGAGAGAGAGAGAGAGAGAGAGAGAGAGAGAGAGAGAAGCTGATAATTCGATTACTCCCTCATTCTTCCATTCGTACATTAAAATTGGAGTGTTTCCTCATTCTTTATTTGTAACCCATTGTTTAGATTTGCATTTGTCTTAAGACTGCTTAAGTCGGTTTAATCTTTACTTATTACGTGCGGATTAATTCTGTTTATATTCGTTTGTTTTATTAATCTTGTTATCACGTGTGTACATTGGAGTCCACAAATGTGCGTGCGTGCGTGCGTGCCTTCGTGCGCGCGCGCGCGCGCGCGAGTGTGTGTGTATGTGTGTGTGTGTGTGTGTGTGTGTTGTGTGTGTGTGTGTGTGTGTGTGTGTGTGTGTGTGTGTGTGTGTGTGTATGTGTGTGTGTATGCACCGGCACACGCGCGTGTGTGAAAATGTGTGTGTGTGTGTGTGTGTGTGTGTGTGTGTGTGTGTGTGTGTGTGTGTGTGCGTGTGCGCGCGCGCGCGCGAGCGTGTTCGTGTACGCGTGTGTATGTGTGTTGCTGTTGTTTGTCTTCTTGTTATTGTTCTTGTTACTAAGTCATCTTCTGAACATTCATTTACACACACACACACACACACGCACACGCACACACGCACACGCACACACACACACACACGCACACACACACATACACGCACACATGTACACGCGCGCCAACGTCTGCTCGCTCTTAGGCGCACACACTTGCACATACACAACACGTGCGCACGTACATGCACAAACATATTTGTGGGCGAGCACGGGCACACAAGCATGCACATGCGTAAACGCCCATATGCACACACACACACACACACACACACACACACACACACACACACACACACACACACACACACACACACACATGCAGACGCATTCACACACGCATGTGTATACATCATACACACGCATATGTGCTCGTGTGCCGTATACATTGACGCACACACATGGGCCTGATCCCAAGGATTTCTTTACATGTACACACAGGTATACACTCACCACACACACATAATGACACACCAGTGTTAGGTAGATACTGAAGGTCTGACCAGTGCGTTGAACAAACGTGTAGGTCAGACA
>JADBJO010013764.1:48104-50979 GCA_016801955.1 Conus betulinus
TTTCCTCCACGAACTGAGATGCGAGTGCGTGTATGTGTCTTTTGAGGGGGGTTGGATTGATACAAGGATACAGGTGTGAAATTATTTGGATCCGACGAATCATTTGATTTTGGAAGGGAGATCACTTCGGCATTTTTGAACGCTTGTGAGAAGACATTAGTGTCAAAGGATAAATTGCATGTATGAGAGACTCCACAATGTAAGGCAGAAATGTGGGATATGTTATTGGTACCCATGAACTATTTATTCTTTAACTGAGCTATGTGCGTTTCTGAATCATGTACACCAAGAGGGAGAATATGGAGTGAGTACTGGAGCCAAGCCTTTGTTCGAAAAAATGATATTAGGGAAGTCGGGTATGCATATTTATTAAGTACTCTTATAGTCTGTGAAGTTTGAGTAGTGATATCTGGTAGTGAAAGAAAATGTGTGTTAAATTTCTCCAGAGTGATGTTTGTTGCTGAGGTTTGTGAATCTGTACACTTTGTGTGTACAACAGTGTTTGTTGCCCTCCAAACGGGTGCTATGGTTTTTGCATCAGTAATCATTTCACTGAAGTACTCTCTTTTAGCTTTTTCAACTTCATTCGAAACAAAGATTCTCTGCTCTTTGTATTCATCAAATAAATTTGTGTGCTTCAGTTGGGTCATGCAGAATCAGTTCTTGCAGCAATTCTGTAGCTAATCACGGGTTCATCAGCGAAAGCTTAACTCTTTTTGAAGCAAAGTGCGTGCTTATTTATGATGGTGAGGAATGTTTGGTACTGGAAAGGCAGTGCATCATTAACGTCTGAATAATTTGAAATTTCGTGAAATAGTGAAATGGTAAAGTCATACAGATGTGCTGTTTCATTATACTTTTTGAAAGAGTGGATCATCGTGTGACCTTTGAGTGATGGTATTGGGAGCCTGAAGGACCACGTGCAGAGGACTGGACAATGGTAACTAAGACCAGAATGTACCACTGAGACAACTAATATTGCAGTTTTGTTTGTGCATTTATGATCAATGAGAGTCGGAGTTGTTTTAGTTAATTTTGCTGGGCTTTGTACTAATTCATAAAGTGCATGAAGTGACAGTATACTTGGCCAAGTTGGTTGTTGTTTTAGCATGTCAATTGTACAGTTTCCTAATAATAGAATACTTTTTTGACAGGTCCGATCCATCATAAAAAAAATGTATAAAATTGTCATACCATTCTTATGTGGAAGATGGGTTTCCATATAAATGTCCGATTAATAATGGCGGTCATTGGAGGTGGGTTGTTTTTTTTGGGTTTTTTTTCATATTTCAATCCAGATACATTCAACAGTACTACTTTCAAGACGTTTTCGGCCGGGCAGTTTTTGCAATTGACTGATGAATGTATACAGCGAGGCCAGTATGTTAGGTTGATCACTGTTGCGTCGTTCTATTTTGTAGTCAAGAATGCTGATAAGATTATCTGTGATGCGAGAGTCTAATCTTGCTTCATTTACACCAAACACTTGTACTGGATGGGGTGACTGTGTTAAAAGTAAGGAGATTTTTATGGACCTTATTTAATAAGTGGTAGACATTGTTATGTCCATGGTGGTGAGGGAATAAATGATAGACATTGTTATGTCCATGGGTGGTAAGGGAATAAATGATAGACATTGTGATGTCCATGGGGTGGTAAGGGAATAAATGATAGACATTGTTATGTCCATGGGTGGTAAGGGAATAGACGATAGACCTTGTGTTGTCCATGGGTGGTAAGGGAATAAATGATAGACCTTGTGATGTCCATGGGTGGTAAGGGAATAAATGGGTAGACATTGTGATGCCCATGGGTGGTAACGGAATAAATGGTAGACATTGTCATGTCCAGCCTTAAGTCTTGGAATGGCAGGACGGTGGGAAGGTTTGGATGGTAAGGGAACAGCCAGCAAAATCGATTAGGAAGCCAGAGGTTTCACAAAAAGATTCAGACAATGATAGAGCGATCAAGAAACCAGAACAGTTGATGAGAAGTGACGTTAGTGTCTGAAGCACAATGATGACAAACATGCAGAAACAAATAGAAACTAACAAGATTAAAAACACACTGACACAGAGCATACCTTTAGAAAAATTAATAAGTCGGAAAACAGTAAACAACAAGGAAAGGTTGTGATTGTCGCAGCAGGAAAGCTAAACAAAGGTTAAGTTTAAAAGAATGAATGGCGATAAACAAAAGAGAAGTCAATGTGCATAGCGGTACAGATATGGTGCAAAAGAAGGTGCTATGACTGACGATTGAAAACAATTTAACTCACAAAGAATCTGTGCTGTTCGAAATTAGTCCTCGTCCAAGTTGGGCCAACATTTTTTGAATGTTCACAAAATGACGGCACCTGCCTTGGCCGTCTGATGCGGTTTCTGATGCAGACAAGTCACACTGAGATTGGCAGCTACAGAACAGCAATGCCACAACAATGTTTGCGACGCCATCATAAAGCGACAGCTATCTTCACACGATGGCAGATAGAAAGTCTAGTGCTATGAAACACAATTCATGTTCCAAGCGAAAACAAAAGTCGAAACAATTGTGTTTTTTATAAATTTCCAGTGTCCATGTGTAGACCCTCTATTATACTTGTATGGAGGAATAAAATCTTTGTTTACGTCACAGATAATGAACGCCGTGGAAGACATGTATCTTACACAAAGCCACACAAACAATGTGCTGTTTATACCACTGACGATGAAGGCTATGGAAAACATGTATCTTACACAATGCCACACAAACAATGTGCTGTTTACACCACTGACAATGAAGGCTATGGAAAACATGTATCTTACACAATGCAACACAAACAATGTGCTGTTTACAGCACTGACAATGAAGGCTATGGAAAACATGTATCTTACAC
>JADBJO010013765.1:2500-7500 GCA_016801955.1 Conus betulinus
AGAGAGAGAGCGAGAGAGAGAGATTGTTTGTCCCTGCTCCCTCTGTACATCTGCATCTCCCTTTCCCTTCTTTTCCTACACATCACTGCATGATCAATCATCATTTCCACACACCCCCCCCTCTCTCTCTTTCTCTCTCTCTCTCTCTCCGCTCACTCTCTCTCTCTCTCTCTCTCTTTTTTATCCACAAACCCCGTTCATCCACATAACCGTGATCCTCACTCCCCCACATTCGTACGCTCCTAACACACCCCTCCTCTGCAACGCTCATCTCCCTCACACCTTCCTCACTCCTCTTTGATCGTCATCATTGCTCTCCACAGCTCCTAACCCCCCCTCCCCCCCCCCCCTTTTTCCCTTTCCCCATTTCCCTCCATCCCTCCCCGTTCATCCTTCTCAGCTTCTCGACCTACTCCCACATCATTTCCACAAAACCTGTCTCCCCCCCCCCCCCCCCCCCCCCCCGTTCCCATGACCTCTGTTGCCCGATCCACATTCCACATCATTCCCGAGATCCTCACCCAAACATCCTCCCCCCCCCCCCCCCAACCTTACGACCGCGGTGGTTCTCGACGACCCACCCTCACCCCCACCCACAACCCACACAGTGCTACGGTTACGGATTTTCTTTGATCCCCATCACCAGCAGGCCCCCCCCCCCCCCCCCCCCCGGCCATAACACATACACCACACAATAAGCGTTCAGCTTGTTGCTGCTCACTGTGTATTGTGTAAACATGGTACGTACCTGTGATTAAAGATGTTTTTAAAACCAGGTCCCCCCTCTCTGTTTGGAAGAACTGGATGGCGATGGTGTGTGTGAATGAAAACGTCCAACTGTCTATCCAGTCAGCACCTCCACAAAAGCCAGGGGGCTCACGTTATCTAGGCCTTCTTCTGGTCATGGTATACAACAATTTGAGGGGACACACGGTACCAGGGAGCGGGGGAAGAGAAGAAGGTGGGGGTCAGGGGCATAGTTGAGACAGAGAGGCAAATGATAAAGCAGCAAGGAGAGGAGAGAGAGGAGAGAGAGAGAGGAGAGGAGGTGGGTGGGTGGGGGGGGGGGCCGAGGCGGGGGTAGAAGGGGCGGGACGGGAGAGGGGTAGGGATCACGGGCGCTCTAAACGACCGAATTAAAGATTCGTGCTCCCATTCTTTTGTAGCTAAGGTCATGTATTGACTAACAGTGGGTCAGTCCTTCTGATCTGCAGGACGCTTTTCCTATCAGAGCGTGCCCTTCCATAACCTTTTTTTTGTTCCAGATCCGTTCTGCGCACTGAGAGAGAGGGAGACGAGAGTGATGACCCGCGAGACCGAAGATCCGACGAGCCCGAGAGCCCCCGAACCCCCGAGAGAACGACGCCTATTCACAACAGAACACGAACACGGATTTTTGGTTTTGAACCGATCGCCACCGCGCCTCCTACCTCCGTCTGCCCTCTTTCTAGTGGCATTTGTCCTAGGATGTATTTTTATTCTTCTAATTTAGGGTTTTCTTTATTTGTTTATTTTTTCTATTTGTACCTGCTTGCTGTTAGTTTGTGTCTTTTTCCCGTTTAGCTTCCTCAGTCTCACACCAAACCCCACCGTTGTTTGTGAGTTAGCTGTACCTTGTCGTCGTAACCCCACAATGACTATGTCCCCCCTTTTTTCCTTTCTTCCTTTCCCCTCTCGGCCCACCCCACCAGCAGTGCAAAAACACCATGTATCGTTTCCGGTGCGCTCTCCCCCTCCGCTTGGACCGGCAAGGGGGGACTCAAGGCCCCCTTTTATCCCCCTCCCCCTTAGGGGGAGTGGGCGGGACTGAAGACAGAGGACAGTTACAGACGCAGTGTGCAGTGTAAGACAAGAGACAAAAAACAGATATACTTTCATGATCTTCTTACGAAATCTAATCAAGTTCACATTTCCGTTCTGATACCCTTTTTGATCTTCCACCCATATCATGTGTCGAACACGAGTCTGCAAAAAATGATTAAATGAGTTTTTTTTCTTGCCAACGTGGAAGGAAATTAGCCAAGTGATATCGTTTTTACACATATTTTTTCCGTGATGATTTTTTTTTTGTATGTGACTTTGTGCATGTTCAGTGGTCTAAACACCTGCTTCTCCTTTCCCTCCCGTCTTGGTTTGGCCTTCATTGGGTCCCTCCCCCCACCCCACCCCCCACCCTTTCTACTTTCTCCGCATCCATCCATCTACATTATCCCTAACCCGATCCTCCCTCAATCCTGCTGTCATCACCACCCCTTTATATCTATCTCCCTCACACCTCAAATCAGTTTTCTATCATCTGCAAACAAAAAACTTTCAGCGCCAATTGCCCCCATGACCCCATAGCCCGCATGAACTCTATCATCCTCTGGTAATCTTGTATCACCTTGCAGCCCAACTCTGTCCCCTTCACTCAGCATGCTGCTCAAACCTCATCAGCCCTGTGACCCACATGACCATATCATTTCCACCTCTCTCTCTCTCTCAATCTCTCTCTCTCTCTCTCTCCTTCTCTCCTCTCTCTCTCTCTCTCTCATCCCAACGCCACGTTGGTCCGCACGGCCCCTGACCTACACTCTCCACGATTTTTTATACTCCCTTTCCCACCCTCTTCCTCTATGACCCTCATCTTCCTCCACAACCTTCTTCACCCCCTTGATCGTCGTTGCCCTTCACAACTTTTCCCTCCCTCTTCCACCACTCTTCCCCATCCAGCTTCTCGACCACCATATCATTTTTTCACAAAGCCTGCCCCCCCTACCCTGCGGAAGGAGCGGGGCTGGATTGGACACACTGTCGGAAGCCAGCATCCAGCATCCCGCACCACACGCCAAGCCCTGACCTGGAACCCGCAGGGGAAAAAGAAGAGACGCCCGACCTCGCGGCAGCTGGAGTCCGAGACACTGAGGCAGAGATGAAGAGGCAGGGGACCAACTGGACAGGCATTCAGCGAGCAGCCCAGAACCGAGTGCGATGGGCGAGTGTTGTCGATGGCCTATGCTCACCCTTGAGCTATGGGCCGAAGTAAGTAAGTAAGTGTCCCCCTGTTCCACACGACCCCCCCCTTTTTCCCAACACGGCACAAATCATTCCAAACATCCTCATCTCCTCACCCCATCTCACGACTCCTGTGATTCCAGACGACCCCACCCCCACCCCCACAAGCCACAACGGTCTCACGATGGATGGATGATCCCCATTGCTGCCAGTGCTCCCACCTTTCCCTCCCCCCTCCCCCCAACCTCCCTAAGACAGCAATGGAAGGTGACGATGTGGTGGGGGGAAAGTCCACTCTACCAGCTCGCATCCTCCCACACACGGCAAGGGTTAATGACGTGTCCGAGCTGTTCTCGTCATGGTAAACAACACTTCAGGGAGCACATTACAAGGTTGAGAGGGGGGAGAGAGAGAGAGATGAGGGCGGCGTATGGGGACCACACACACAACACACACACACACACACACACACACACACACACCCACACACACACAACACCAGAGGGAGAGAGAGAGAGAGGGAGAAAGAGAGAGAGGGAGGGAGTGAGGGAGAGAGAATGCAGATATTTATTCAAAACGAGCATAGCCCCTTAGAAGGGGATACATAAATAACAAACCACACACATTCATTAATTTAAACTCATTTAACAGCTTAACACATATAATAATTTATCTTGACACATCATTTCGCATTCTGAATGCTTTACAGAAATAGAGAGCGAACTGTTTAATGGTCTTTTCATTTGACGATGCCATTAACATAATCATCTTCAACAAACAAGGTTTTCTTAAGTACTTAGATGGGATTAATTGCTGTCCAACAGTTCGTAGTTTAGGATAAATGAGAACAAAAAGAACTTCATTTTCATCATCTTCATAACAGAACGGCCATGGTAAATGACGATCTTTGAAAGGCCTGTAACGGTTAGAATGTGCCACAGATATCCAACACACCAAGTCTGAATTTTGTGACAATGCACTTAATGTGTCTGTTATTCTGCAGAGATAAGTACTTTGGAATACAATGCGAAGGGTTAAAACTACTATATATCAGATCGTTGACTGTTTCGACATTGAAATTCCATCGCTGCCTGTTACAATTGAACTGACCTTTGCCGAAACATCTGAATAAAACTATTCATGTTATCTACACCCTGATTCTCCCATAAAGCAAAAAACAAATTCACACAGTTTCAGCCTTACTCTAGAGACCAAGTTGCTCGTATTCCTAGCATATACCTACTCTAACATTTTATACGATTTATGTGGTAGTCTATTAGGTGCCACTCGGATTACTTTTAGTCAGTAACGAACGCACCTTACAACAGACAGTACAGGAATTGGATAACTATTAGTCTCACCATAAACTAAGTCATTTGAAGTTTGCTTTGAAACACTGACACATTTTTTTCGATACATACGAATGGATCTTCTCATTTTTTCTAGAAACAGACTCAAGGCTCCATACTTCATGTGCGTATTGCACCATGGCTTGAATCTGATAATAGAACAACATTGAAAACAGTGTTAGAGACTCATTATTGAGCACACGCAGCTTCTTTAAAATACAAAGTAAACAATGTTAGCTCTGCTAACAAGATCTTTGCAAGCACAGCCGAAACTTAAACGGGTTGAACAAGATATGCCCAAGTACTTACAAACATTCACCACTGGCACAATTATTTCTTTGTAAATCTGTTTTTTTTTCTCGTGAAGCAAGATGCCCACCTTTCCTAAACACTATAATATTACTTTTTGCCCCATTGTTGAAGTCTTCTTTTAATGATAGCACTATATAATTCACTGCTAATATTGCTCAGCAAGATTCGTCTGTAGTTATTTGCGTTGATAACGTCACCTTTTTCATATAAAGGGAGAACAATATAGATTCGATTCGATCAATCTTTCAGGGAAAGAGCATTCAAACATTTTGCTCAAGGTTCCATCACTAACTCGGATGTGCAGTCAGTTTTTATCATTTCGCCGATGATCCCATCTGGACCCGC
>JADBJO010013765.1:17500-25000 GCA_016801955.1 Conus betulinus
TGAACAGGGGTCTGGATGAGCCCCACTGTAGACAACTTTGAGCAGGGGTTTGGATGAGCCCCACTGTAGACAACTTTGAACAGGGGTCGGGGATGAGCCCCACTGTAGACAACTTTGAGCAGGGGTCTGGATGAGCCCCACTGTGGACAACTTTGAACAGGGGTCTGGATGAGCCCCACTGTAGAGAATTTTAAAAAGAAAACTTACTGGTTCCGCAAGACAATCCAGACAAACTCATTACAGAACTATCACCACCATTACGCCACCATCATCACCATTTACCATTATCATCACGCTCATCATTACTATTTCAACTCCCGTGATCCCCTCCTTAACGGCCTCGTTTTCATACAACAGCCATCTTGCACCGAGTATGAGAAGATAAGACAGACAGATTATCACGGCCACCCAACCACTCATGGTCATTTCAGGGGGGAAGAAGGGGTGTGGGTGTGGGTGGGGGCGTACATTTTAAAAGGGAAAAAAAGTAAGATAACGAAGAAGTAGCCAACAACTGAGTTACTGTCTGCTACAATACATGACACGGTAACTAATCTACTGACATGCTTCAGGTGGCTAGAGAAAGACAGCCGTGTCGTCGAGACAGCCTGTCATTCCGCTGTCATTTATCGCTCATAGGTCACACACACACACACACACACACACACACACACACACACACACACACACACACACACACACACACACACACACACACACACACACACACACTAACTAACACTCACTCACTCACTCACTCACTCACTCACTCATCACTAATGTACATTCCTAGGGGGCATGGGTAAACAGACACACTCGCAATAGACAACTAATAAACACTACTAGGTGATATGGAAAGCCCAAACAATGTATACAATGTTCACTCTCCAGCCGACAGATCGCGAGACAAAGGCTGGCATGTCATCATCAACTGTGACCAGAAGACAAAGCGTCAACGAGGCTCCAGACCAGAAGACAAAGAGAATGGTCATAATCACGGCAGAAATAGAGAGTAGATGACAGTGCAGAAAGACCTACGTGACAACCAGGGGGAGAGATGACAGTATTTATTGATGAGGATCACGGATTAGCACTGAGGGGCCTGTTCCTTTTCGCCGTCCACATCCACCTCCTCGCCCTGTGTAGCGTCAACAGTGAAAAATATATGGTCACGGAAGAATAATATAATATCAAAAAAATGGGGGATGGAGGCGGTGGGGGAAAATAGGGGGTGGGGTGGAAAGACGGAGACAGACAGACAGACAGACAGACATAGAGGAGATTTATATTCACTTCTTTCTTCAGTGAGACCACTGGTCCTTTGTAAGGGGATGCATGCACAATCGTATATAAATCAAAATAAACAACTAGTTTTCAGGATTGAAAAAAAGAACCATCGTGGACGACAATATTTCTCTGTCTGTAAAAAAGCTTTACACAAGTAGAGACTAAGTGACCTTAAATCTTCATATCTTTTAGAACTAAGCACTAAACGAGTCTGAACATGCATGTCGCCTGTATCATTTCTATGGAAGGAATTCTCTGTGAATTATCTTCTTCAAGACCCGCACAACGAAATGTACCCCGTTTCCTCTTCATGTTTACACATTGGACAAACTAAATCATTCCCTTTTTGTCGTCTGTGCCGAAGGCAAAACAGTGTTTTCTCGCTCTAGGCGTTCTTCAAAAAGATTTTCGTGTTTCCTTCTTGAGATTCTATGCATTTTCCATCCCCATCACACACAGACTGAAGCCATGCTCTCGATAATCATCGTATTTTCTTGTCATCATCAGCCACTCACAGTCAAACCAGTCTTCATTCAAACCACGCGTCCCTGTACGAACGTCTTTCTTACATACACATTCAGCCCAGCCTTTGATGTACCCTGTAGATGTTGTTGCTGTCGTGCCCCGGCTAAAAGAGTCCAGGGATCATCCGAACAGCCGAAGTATGTGAAGGCTATGGTACAAATACATCAGCTTGGGTTGAGAACATTACGTGTGTGACCGTTTTTGATTACCCCGCCACGTGGGCAGCCACACTCCGACTTCGAGGGATTTGGGAGACCGATAATGTTATGCTAGAAGCTTGTCACGACTGAAGACAAATCCCACATGACTATGTTGAGCGTAATAGTATTTTGATGTAGCCTTGGTGTTCTAGCCTGTGTCGATTAGTCTGACACAGCCTTAAGCCAAGGAGAACCCATTAGATAAAGGCAAAGCTTCACTGATGTCGACATCCAGTAACACTAGAGCTTCATTCAGGTTTGTACACATTTCTGGCAAGTTGATCGTGATTCAAAATCTATGTCACTGAAATCGCGCACAAGGTCAGGTGCACAGCAGTGACTGCTACGTGTGAATTCAGGATTCTGTGACAGCCAGGGTCCCCCCCCCCCCCCACCACCTTTTATTTTTACTTTTACTTACTTTTTATCTGACCTCTGGTCAACAAGGTTTCCTGCCTTCCGAAGGAAAGTACCTCGACAACACAATCGTTCACCCGATAACCTATCTGAGATCTGTCAGGCGATCCAGACCCAGGCCCAAACCTTTTGTCATCCACAAGCAGATGGTTTTGGACCGTTTGCTGCCCTATTGCTCATCTTTTTCAGATGAGGGATGGATAACTTTTTGCCTGATGTCACGTATCTTGCCTATGAAAAATACATTAGAGAGAGAGAGAGAGAGAGAGAGAGAGAGAGAGAGAGAGAGAGAGAGAGATTGAGTTGAAAGAGAGATTGTCCGTCAAAATATTGAGAGAGGGAGAAAGAGAGAAAGAGAAAGAGAGATAATGCTTTTTTGTGAACACACACACACACACACACACGCACACACACACACACACACACACACACACACACACACACAGAGGCAAGCAAAGCCATCTACTTCCCTGAACTATAGTCTTGATCATTTTTTTGGAGGAGGGAAAACCGTGTGATTGTTAAGGGGCGTTGCCAAGGAAACCAGACTTTACGTTCCCAGTCCCTATGAGCCGACCCATGCGTAATTTGCTCCAATCAGCCCTCACAAAGTGGCCGATCAGACCAATCAGGACTGGGCAAGAAAAACAATGGTCGGGTACTTCCTACCTCCGTTGTGGAGTCGGCGGAGGTCATTTTGTTGTCTTCACTCCTATACACAATACCTCCATTACCTATAGGAGTGATAAACGATGTTGGGAGCTGGGGAGTGGGGGGGGGGGGGGGAGGTGACAATAGGGAAGAAAACGAGGAAGGGGAGGGGATGGGGAGGGTGGGGGTTGGGGGTGTGAATGAAGAGGAATGGCTAGACCCTCCAATGTGGGTGGTGTAGTTGATGACTGTCTCGATGCGAGGCGCGATTGAGACTCGTAACACACAGTTGGTGCGAGTCGTTACTATTTTGGAGAGAGAGAGGAACTCGAACTCGAAACTCGAAATCTTTAATGAGGGTAAATAGATAAGCTGGAAGCTTTTTTACACTATGCCCTCAAAAATGACAATAAACAAAAAGGAAGAGAGAGAGAGAGAGAGAGAGAGAGAGAGATTGGGCAAGGCCTAATTTTTCAGTCTATCCCCTTGTAGTATGTTCCGCTAAAACACATACTTAGATAACGCTGTAATCACAACTGCTTTCTTTCTTTCTTTTCTTTCTTTGTGCGTACGCAGGCTGATACTCCTGCGGACACGCCCTGTATAGACAGGCAGTGGAATTTTGTGTGTATGACGTTTTTTTTTTATCCCGCCATTAAGGCAGCCATACTCCATCTTCGGGGAAGGTGCATGCAATGTGTAACGTGTCATCCATACCAACGGCCAAACTAGCCTTCTCTTCCAAAAGTTTGTGATGGGATTTTACGTGTGTGCAAGATGTGCGTGCGTTCACACACGGAACCTCGGTTTATAGTCTCATTCAAAGGACTGTTTGGGGAAATCCTTGCTAATAACATCAAAGAGGTGCTAACTACCTACAACAGCTGAAGAAGTTGTGGGAAAGAAGCAGAAGAAGATTCAGCCCTTGGTTACAAACGAGGGTCTTAGATCTGTGTGACAAGAGGCGGGAACTGAGAGGAAAGAAAAACACTCCAGCGACGAAACCAGGATGCAGTACCAATAGGTGAACAGAGAAGTCAGGAAGAAGATGAAGACAGCCGAGGAAAATTGGATAGAGAAGCAGTGCGAAGCAATCGAGAAAAGGCATGGAAGCAGGGAACAGCAAGAAGCCTACAACACACTCAAGACCCTCAATAAGACTAACCAGATAAGATCAGCGGTCATCGAAGATAAGGATGACAAGCTACTGACAGAGAATGAAGAAGGAAAGAGACCACAGAGGCACTAACGATGCTTTGTCAGAAGATCTGGACGGAAAAGAAGTGGCCAACAGAGTGGACGAGTCATTGGTGATTCCCTTACCCAAGAAAGGCAACCTCAAACAATGCCAAAATTACAGGACTATAAGTCTGATCAGCCCACCCCAGCAAAGTCATGCTTCGCATCATCCTCAACCGACTGAAATCCAAGGCTGAGGGAACTGCTATCAGAAGAACAAGCAGGTTTTAGAAGAGGGCGGAGCACTGTGGAACAAATTTTCAACTGCCGAGTCCTGATTGAAAAAACATCTACAACACCAAAAGGACCTCTTCCACAACTTCATTGACTTTAAGAAGGCATTCGACCGGGTGTGGCACAGCGGCCTATGGCAGGTTCTCAGAGACTTCAACATTGAGAGAGAGGCTCGTCCAAGTCATCCAGGCCCTCTACGAACACTCCAGCAGCACAGTACTTCTCAATAGCCAGCAGGGCCAGTTCTTCCCGACCACAGTCGGAGTCAGGCAAGGGTGCCTACTATCTCCAGTCCCTTTCAACATCTTTTCTGGAGAGAATCATGCAAGAGACCCTCGAAGAAACACCACACCACCATCAGCATTGGCGGCAGGCCGGTCTGCAACCTCGTTTTTCGCAGACGATATCGACCTCATGGGGGGGGCAGCAACACCCGAGCTCCAGGATCTCACAAACAGACTTGTCACAAGAGCAAGTGCCTACGGCATGGAGGTCAGCACAGAGAAGTCAAAGGTCATGGTCAACAGCACGACTAAAAGCAGTGCCAACATAACCATGAATGGTGTGACCCCTGGAAGAAGTGACCAGCTTCAGGTACTTGGGAGCAACCCTGTCCCAAAGATGGCACCTGCACAGCAGAAATCCGATTCAGGATCAACTCCGCATCAGCAGCGATGGCCAGACTGAACAGAGTGTGGAAGAGCAACATCAAATTCCACACAAAATTCCGGCTCTACAAGTCACTAGTGGTCTCGATCCTCTTATATGGTTGCGAGACATGGACACTGATGGCCGAAACAGAAAGAAGAATCCAGGCGTTTGAGACCAGGTGCCCCTGGCAACCGTCAAACGACGGAAGATGGCATGGTTTGGCCACATCATTCGTCACAACACCCTCTCCAAAACCATCCTTCAAGGTACCGTTGCAGGAGGAGGGCGCAGACGAGGAGACGGCAGAGAGAAAGAGCTGGTCCGACAATATAAAGGACTGGACCAAAAATGCCAGACCTCAAGACAGCTACTAACAGAAGAGCCTAACATTATGGTTGTTGTTGTTGTTGTTGTTGTTGTTGCTGTTGTTGTGTTGTTGTTGTTGTGTCTTCTTCTTCTTCTTCTTCTTCTTCTTCTTCTTCTTCTTCTTCGTAGCGTTTTAGAAGAATTATTAGTATTGTAATCAACATCATTTATAGACGTTGTCGTTGTTCAAGATATGATTAATATTCATGCTTGCATTCTAGTTTTCATCCTCATTACTATTCGCCTTATCATGATCCGAAGAAGAAGGCAATGAGGAGGACGATCAATGACCAAGCACTATATGTGAATACTTTTGCAAAATCAGCGTGAGCTACGTTTTCTTACAGGAACACAAAAGTTGAACAAGATTCATTTGTGAGAGCAGATTATTCTCCACATGTTGTAAGCATGAACGCCCATAACAGATTGATGTTTCGTGTCTTTAACACATTTTGAAGCCTGTATCACATAATATGGGCTTTTTCTTCTTTGTGTGTGTTTCTTGTTTATGATGTACAATATTTTTTTTGTCGCAATAAATGTGGGAAAAAAAAATTCCATATAACAAATGTCCAGGCATAACATGGACTTCAGGTAAATCTATGACGCTGGAAATGAGAAGCACCGTGATTGGTGATCCTGGTGCGGCGACGGGTGTGTGAGTGGTCCTTTTCAGTATTGCCTGTTTGGCGAACAAAATCATTCTGTCTAGTCTTTCGTATCAAACGATGACCTCATCATTCGTCTGGGTCGCTGGGTAAGAACGCGGTGACATACGACCTTTTTTTTTTTTTTTTTTTGGTTTGTTTTTGAAACAGACCGGAAATTCAGGAGTTCAGTTACAATGCCAGTGGCTTATCTCGTTTGCTAACATCGTCAGCAGATCGTGTGATGTCGATGTCATCTTGTGTATCTCGCTTTAGGTTAACCCTTTGGATTTTGAACGTCGTTTGTTCGCGCGCGTGCGTGATTCTCTCTCTCTCTCTGTCTCTCTCTCTGTCTCTCTCTGTCTGTCTGTCTGTCTGTCTCTGTCTGTCTGTCTGTCTGTCTGTCTCTCTCTCTCTCTCTCTGTATGTATGTATGTATGTATGTATGTATGTATGTATGTATGTATGTATGCGTGTGTGTGTGTGTGTGTGTGTGTGTGTGTGTGTGTGTGTGTGGCTGTGTGTGTCTGTGCTGTCTCTTCCATTCCTTGTGTTCTCTCTGTTTCGTCCTCTCTCTGTCTCTGTGTGCTTGTTTGTCTCTGTCTCTGTGTCGCGCTATATTCACTCTCTTTGTTTTCTTTTCTTCTTCTTCGTCTTTCTTTTTCTTCTTCCTCCTCCTCCACTCCTGTTCTTCTTCCTTCTCCTCCTTCTCCTCTTTCTTCTCCTTTTTGTACTTCTCTGCTCCAGCTTTCTCTTTGTGTACTCTTCACATTTGTCGTTGGCAATTTTTTTTTCTGGCTTCTTTTACTTCATCTCTCACCCCCGCCCCCCGCCTCCCCCCCCCTTTTTTTTTTTTTTTTTTTTTTTAGCTAAGTCTATGTATGTCTCTGTCAACTGGGAATGTACACATGGGGCTGTGAAATTGGGTGCTTCCTTGAGTTGATAAGTTGGAGAGAGAGAGAGAGGGGCGGGGGGAGAGGGTGAAGGGAGGAGAGAGGGAGGGAGGGGAGAGACAGAGAGAGAGAGGAGGGAGAGAGAGAGGGAGAGAGAGAGAGGGAGAGAGAGAGGGAGACACAGAGAGGGAGAGAGAGAGAGGGAGAGAGAGAGGGAGGGAGAGAGACAGAGAGAGAGAGAGAGAGAGAGAGAGAGAGGGGGGGGGGGGGGGGAGGGGGGAAGCGAGAGAGGGGGAGAGAAGAAGGAGGGAGAGCGAGATGAACATTTAATTATCTGCACTTTTTTTATAAATAGATTAAGGAAATTGCAATCTCTCTTTGCTTTAAAAG
>JADBJO010013765.1:32500-42500 GCA_016801955.1 Conus betulinus
AGCTGTTATCATCATACAATCACACACAGAAAAGCATAATCAGAAAGAGCAAAACCCTGTCTTTGACTTACATAAGGAGCATGTCTGTTATTCATTAACTGAACGTATTAATCCAGATGTCAACAGCATCATCAGGGGTTTCTGAATCTGACAAATATAATCAAAGTTTGGTTGAAGTAAATAATCAAGGAGCGCGTTTCATTCATATGTGTGTGAAGCAGCTGTAAAAGATTCCATTTCATTTTGGGCGATTGACACCTTTCTTGAATTATGTGAAACGGACATAAGATCACTACATTTGTACAGAAGACACGTTCACTGTGTTAGCATCTAGTGTGTTGACGTAAAGTTGATCAACTGAAGTTTCAGTATGTTGAATGTCGGTCGATCAATTATTTCTTTTAAACACATACATAACATAAAGAGGACTCCATTTTGTTCCAGCTTTTATAAAAAAAATATATCAAAGTGTTCAAAACAATGATATTTAGACACACACCATTGGATTAAACTTATCATACCAGTGGGTATCGTTTCGGCTGGGTCTCTGTGTAGAAATCATATCATAATCTGTTTACAGTGTGTAGAACAAATTCATTTCCAAACAGATCTATAGTGTTATATTTTCTAAATGAGACAATCTTTTGAAGCTTACTGAAATGTCCATGGCCTAAAAACAATCCGGTTTATTTAGGTGTAAATTGGGTCAAGCTGGATTATATCAATTTGGCATGCGCATCTTGGAATCTAGAATAATATCCGTTAACCGAGATTCATCTACACAAGATTATGGAAGTTATTATCCTAATTAAGTACAATTGTTGCAGTATCATCGGTCTTATTTCTAGCTCGGCCGTTATTTGAAAAAAAAAAAAAGGTCAATCAAGCATTTGCCCTAATCCATACATAGCACAAATACGACTCCATATTGTTACAGATATCGTTAAATCTATCTTAATTAAAGATTTTTTCTAGTAAAGAATTGCAGTATTCACCGAATTAAACTTATCATATCCAGTCAGAGAGAGAATGCGCGTTATGAGCATACGCGTGTGCAAGCATGAGAGAGAAAGAGAGAGGGAGGGAGAGAGAGGGGGGGGGGAGGTGGGGGGGGGGGGTCAGGACGGGATGGAGAAAAGAGAAGTAGGGATGGAGAAAAGAGAAGGAGGGATGGAGAAGAGAAAAGAGGAGGAAGGGAGAAAGAGAAGGAGGGATGGAGAAAAGAGAAGGAAGGATGGAGAAAAGAGAAGGAGGAAGGGAGAAAAGAGAAGGAGGGATGGAGAAAAGAGAAGAGAGGGATGGAGAAAAAGAGAAGGAGGGGGATGGAGAAAAGAGAAGGAGGAATGGAGAAAAGAAAAGAGAAGGATGGATGAAAAAGAGAGGAGGGATGGAGAAAAGAGAGGAGGGATGGAGAAAAGAGAAGGAGGGATGGAGAAAAGAGAAGGAGGGATGGAGAAAAGAGAAGGAGGGATGGAGAAAAGAGAAGAAGGAGGGGAAAAGAGAAGGAGGGGATGGAGAAAAGAGAAGGAGGGATGGAGAAAAGAGAAGGAGGAAGGGAGAAAAGAGAAGGAGGGATGGAGAGAAGGAGGGAAGGGAGAAAGAGAAGGAGGGATGGAGAAAAGAGAAGGAGGGATGGAGAAAGGAGAAGGAGGGATGGAGAAAGAAAAGAGGAAGGAGGAAAGAGAAAGAGAAGGAGGAAGGGAGAAGGAGAAAAGAGAAGGAGGAAGGGAGAAAAGAGGAGGAAGGGAGAAAAGAGAAGGAGGAAGGGAGAAAGAGAAGGAGGGAGGGAGAGAAAGAGAAGGAGGAAGGGAGAAAAGAGAAAGGGAGAGAAAAAGAAGGAGGGATGGAGAAAAGAGAAGGAGGGATGGAGGGAAAAGAGAAGAGAGAAGGGAGAGAAAAGAGAAGGAGGGATGGAGAAAAGAGAAGGAGGATGGAGAAAAGAGAAGGAGGAAGGGAGAGAAGAGAGAAGGAGGGATGGAGAAAAGAAGAGGGAGGAATGGGAGAAAAGAGAAGGAGGGATGGAGAAAAGAGAAGGAGGGATAACATTCTCTGTGTCGCCTCAGCCTGTTTCATTCCGATTACCCAAAGAAAGAGACAGACTATTTCCCCAAGGTGATGGAAGTGTTCTGTCAGGGGGACTGGTGAGACGGACACGGACAGGGAATTAAGTCAACTCCCTTTGTCAAGCGGGCCAAGTCGAGGAAGAGTGCGAGAGGAAAAGAAGGGGAATAGAGGGGGGAGGTAGGGGGGAATAGAGGGGGGAGGTGGGGGGAATAGAGGGGGGAGGTGGGGGGGAATAGTGGTGGGAGGTAGGGGACCAGTCACCCACACAGATCGCGGAAGCGGAAAACAGACCCCCCCCCCCCCCCCCCACACACACACACACAAACCACACCACAACCAGATCTACCTTACCACCGACCCCCACACCCATACCCCAACCCACCTCGCTCCCTTCTGCCCCCACCCCTACCCCCACCCTCCGGCGTTTCAGGTTAAATGCTGGCGATTGAATTAGTCATCCAATGAACCAGAAGTGATGCGACGCAGACGAAGGGCCAACCATTCCAGACGCATCAAACTTGTCAGGAGATGTCTTCACACTCTGCGAGACGGGTGCAACAACTCCAATCATATTCGTCGCATCCACCCCCCCCCCCCCCTCCCCCTGTCTCATCTTCTGTACCATTCCAGTGGCGTCGCACTCACGCCGCTCATTCCAGTTCCCCGTCCACCACACGTCGGCGTATCCCCGTCGCAGCCCTGACACCGGCAATCCACAGGGAGCAGTCAATGTCAAGTCGTCATGAGTGCAAGCCACCAGAAGAGACACGGCACTGCTGCCGAGTCACTCGGGTGGTGTTCAGTGCCGACTGTTTTAATCCAATATACACAGGGCACCGCTTACTAAGCCCCGTAATGACAACAGTAACAGCTTCGTCGTGGAGCCAGCGTGAGTGACCTCTCCTTCCGGAGGGCGCCACCACGCCCCCGTCCAAAGCCAGTGCCGAAGAATTTGCCGATACCGGTGACCCCGACGGAACCTCATTAAGGACATAGACGTGGAGAGAGGAATCCAACAACGGATGTCAGCATGAGAACGGAACAAGAAAGGCGAGAGAATTTGGATCTTTTCGTGCAGGTCGATGAGGATATATGATGATGAAGATGATGTTGGGGACATCCATTCTGGTCCAGATTTATTCATCAGGGCTGTACTCTGGCTGGCTTTCATAATGTATTCCGGCGTCATCTTTGCCCCAGAGATACCGACCCTGCAGTGTTGGTCAGCAAAAGTGACCCAACATTTTCAGAAACGCATCCATTCAGTAGATAAGACTCGACTGTATGGTCCCAGTCTTCCCAGCTGACCCCACAGCAAACTGAGCTCCGGGTAGGAGCTGGTCAGGGCAAACAAAAATAAAATGCCATAAATAAATGGCTCTGGTGGGAATCGACCAAAGACCTCCCAGCTGTGAGTCCGGGGACAGTGAACCATGTGGCCATAGCAGCTGCTGTGCCCCTGTCTTTGTTTCTGTTTTGAGACTCTGCATTCCGCTGCCAGACATTCTGAAAGGGAGACAGAAAAAAAAAAAAAAGAGATCACCGAGACAAGAGAAAAGCGGGAAAATGTCGTTTCGGACGGCGTGGCCTAGTAGGTTACCGACGGCTCGTAGTCACGATTCCCTTCAGTCTGATGCCTTGGTCCTGTGCGATCAGTTTGTGTGCACTGTGTTGTACAGTACTTGCTGTACTGTACTGCGTTGTCATGCAGGGCAGTGTGTTCTGTTCAGTTATGCCGTGTCTGTACTGCTTAGCATTGTATGGCATAATACTATGTTGTACCCATGCTTTGTTGTAGGTATTTTGTGTCTTTTTTCTTTCCTTTTCTTTCCTGTTTTTCTCTTTAAAGAAAAACGTTATGGCTTTATGTTATTCGTTGAAGTTGTGTTTTATTCTTTTCTTGTTGTTGTTGTTCCTCACTGATTTGCATGCGATTTTTCTCTGGCCTATCAATGAACTAATTCAGAAATTGACAAACAGTGCATACGACAGGGACAAACCAACAGAGACATAGACAGACAGACTGGAGAGACAGACAGACAGACAGAGAGAGAGAGACAGACAGACTGGCGAGACAGACGGACAGGCAGACTGAAGAGACAGACAGACAGACAGAGAGACAGACTGGCGAGACAGACAAACAGATACGGACGGGGTCCAGATTTCAGAACACAAGGTGGAAGAGATCCTCGTGATTTATTTGCTATTGAAGAGATGGTGGTACTCGGTGCCTCTTCAAAGCGTGAGACACAAACAGTTGGCAGACAGGGTGGTTTTGTGCGCATGCTCAAAAGGGCAGAAGAAATGAAGGCACCCTCTTTCCCCTCCCTGTGTCTCTGTCACCCCCCCCCACCCCACCCACCCCCCTGTCATTCATCACCCTCTGGTCCCGGAAATGATCAAGGCCGAATGGCAAGGGGCGTCACTCCTACTGACACCACCCAACAGGAAATCGATGACCACGAACGAGGTGGTGTCTCTCGGAAGGCCGAACGGACGGACTGTGAAATCGTCTAAGACGTGAATGGAATGAAGAGTGGCGTGGCGTGGTATAGTGTGGTTAGACTGTGTGTGTGTGTTTGGACTGTGGTGTGGTATGGTGTGGTTTGGACTGTGGTGTGGTATGATGTGGTGGTTGTGACTGTGGTGTGGTATGGTGTAGGTTGGACAATGGTGGGTATGGTGTGGTTGGACTGTGGTGGTGGTGTGTGGTGTGGTATGGTGTGGTTGGACTGTGGTGTGGTATGGTGTGGTTGGACTGTGGTTTGGTATGGTGTGGTTGGACTGGTGTGGTATGGTGTGGTTGGACTGTGGTGTGGTATGGTGTGTAGTTGGACAGTTGTGTGGTATGGTGTTGTTGGACAGTGGCGTTGTTGGACTGTGGTGTGGTTGGACTGGTTGGACTGTGGTGTGGTGTGGTTGGACTGTGGTGTGGTATGGTGGGTGGGACTGTGGTGTGGTGTGGTGGACTGTGGTGTGGTATGGTGTGGTTGGACAGTGGTGTGGTTGGACTGTGGTGTGGTATGGTGTGGTTGGACTGTGGTGTGGTATGGTGTGGTTGGACTATGATGTGGTTGGACAGTGGAGTGGTATGGTGAGGTAGGACTGTGGTGTGGTTGGACTGTGGTGTGGTATGGTGTGGCTGGACAGTGGTGTGGTGTGGTGTGGTTGGACTGTGGCGTTGTTGGCCTGTGTGGTGTGGTATGGTGTGGTTGGACTGTGGTGTGGTATGGTGTGGTTGGACAGTGGTGTGGTTGGACTGTGATGTGTGGTATGGTGTGGTGGACTGTGGTGTGGTATGGTGTGGTTGGACTGTGGTGGGGTATGGTGTGGTTGGACTGTGGTGTGGTATGGTGTGGTTGGACTGTGGTATGGTGTGGTGTGGTTGGACTGTGGCGTGGTTTGGTGTGGTTGTACTGTAGCGTGGTGTGGTGTGGTTGTACTGTAGCGTGGTGTGGTGTGGTGGACTGTGGTGTGGTATGGTGTGGTTGGACTGGTGGTGTGGTATGGTGTGGTTGGACAGTTGTGTGGTATGGTGTTGTTGGACAGTGGCGTTGTTGGACTGTGGTGTGGTATGGTGTGTTTGGACTGTGGTGTGGTATGATGTGGTTGGACTGTGGTGTGGTATGGTGTAGTTGGACAATGGTGTGTGTATGGTGTGGTTGGACTGTGGGTGTGGTATGGTGTGGTTGGACAATGGTGTGGTATGGTGTGGTTGGACTGTGGTGTGGTATGGTGTGGTTGGACTGGTGTGGTATGGTGTGGTTGGACTGTGGTGTGGTATGGTGTAGTTGGACAGTTGTGTGGTATGGTGTTGTTGGACAGTGGCGTTGTTGGACTGTGGTGTGGTATGGTGTGGTTGGACTGTGTGGTGTGGTGTGGTTGGACTGTGGTGTGGTATGGTGTGGTTGGACTGTGGTGTGGTGTGGGTTTGGACTGTGGTGTGGTATGGTGTGGTTGGACAGTGGTGTGGTTGGACTGTGGTGTGGTATGGTGTGGTTGGACTGTGGTGTGGTATGGTGTGGTTGGACTATGATGTGGTTGGACAGTGGAGTGGTATGGTGAGGTAGGACTGTGGGTGTGGTTGGACTGTGGTGTGGGTATGGTGTGGCTGGACAGTGGTGTGGTGTGGTGTGGTTGGACGGTGGCGTTGTTGGCCTGTGGTGTGGTATGGTGTGGTTGGACTGTGGTGTGGTATGGTGTGGTTGGACAGTGGTGTGGTTGGACTGTGATGTGGTATGGTGTGGTTGGACTGTTGTGTGTGTGGTATGGTGTGATTGGACTGTGGCGTGGTATGGTGTGGGTTGGACTGTGGTGGGGTATGGTGTGGTTGGACTGTGGTGTGGTATGGTGTGGTTGGACTGTGGTGTGGGTGTGGTATGGTGTGGTTGGACTGTGGTGTGGTATGGTGTGGTTGGACTGTGGTATGGTGTGTGTGGTGTGGTTGGACTGTGGCGTGGTTTGGTGTGGTTGTACTGTAGCGTGGTGTGGTGTGGTTGTACTGTAGCGTGGTGTGGTGTGGTGGACTGTGGTGTGGTATGGTGTGGTTGGACTGTGGTGTGGTATGGTGTGGTTGGACAGTTGTGTGGTATGGTGTTGTTGGACAGTGGCGTTGTTGGACTGTGGTGTGGTATGGTGTGGTTGGACTGTGGTGCGGTGTGGTGTGGTTGGACTGTTGTGTGGTATGGTGTGGTTGGACTGTGGTGTGGTGTGGTGTGGTTGGGACTGTGGTGTGGTATGGTGTGGTTGGACAGTGGTGTGGTTGGACAGTGGTGTGGTTGGACTGTGGTGTGGTATGATGTGGTTGGACTGTGGTGTGGTATGGTGTGGTTGGACTATAATGTGGTAGGACATTGGAGTGGTATGGTGAGGTTGGACTGTGGTGTGGTTGGACTGTGGTGTGGTATGGTGTGGCTAGACAGTGGTGTGGTGTGGTGTGGTTGGACTGTGGCGTTGTTGGACTGTGGTGTGGTATGGTGTGGTTGGACAGTGGTGTGGTTGGACTGTGGTGTGGTATGGTGTGGTTGGACTGTGGTGTGGTATGGTGTGGTTGGACTGTGGCGTGGTATGGTGTGGTTGGACTGTGGTGGGGTATGGTGTGGTTGGACTGTGGTGTGGTATGGTGTGGGTTGGACTGTGGTGTGGTATGGTGTGGTTGGACTGTGGTGTGTGTGTGGTTGGATTGTGGTGTGGTGTGGTTGGACTGTGGCGTGTGGTGTGGTGTGGTCGGACTGTGGCGTGGTGTGGTGTGGTGGACTGTGGTGTGGTATGGTGTGGTTGGACTGTGGTGTGGTATGGTGTGGTTGGACTGTGGTGTGGTATGGTGTGTTTGGACTGTGGTGTGGTATGGTGTGGTTGGACTGTGGCGTGGTATGGTGTGGTTGGACTGTGGTGTGGTATGGGGTGGTGTAGGGTGGGCTTAACGCAGCAAAATACAAGGGATTGCCTTGAATGCAGAGATAATGTATAGCAGTGCGGTGCGGTGGTTTTGTGTCCTGCTGTATACCGCAGTTTGGCATTTGGTACAATACCAGAACCCAAAAGGGAATGGCAGAGGCAGCTGAGAAGGCTTCAAGCTGGAAAATGTAGATGATGATGATGATGATGATGATGATTTTCACTATTATTATAATTGTTCTGACTATGATTATGATTATGATGATGATGATTATTATTATCATTATTATTATTATTACTATTATTATTATTATTATCATTATTATTGTTGTTATAATTCTTTTATTATTATTATTCTTGTTGTTCTTGTTCTTGTTGCTGTTATCATCACCATCATTACCATCATCATCGTCGTCATCATTCTTATTAATGTTGTTGTTGTTCTTATCATTCTTATTGAGAGTACTTGTGTAGTGCCTGTCCTCTGTTAGAGACCAAGCTCCAAGCGCTTGACAGTCCACGCTTTCGTTTACACAACGTGCTGCCTGCTTGGGTGTAGCCGACTGAAAAGTTGCCTGCGGGCACTACATTCAGTCGATTTCTGTGTCATTCAGTCAGTACCAGTCACTCTTTTTTGTTCTAAACTTTCATTCTTTCGATTTTTCACACAGGGTGCATGCTAAACTAGCCTTCCCCTTCCGAATGCTGCTGATGGGATTTCACGTGTGTTGCAAGACGTCATGCGTGCATCCACACACGGAACCTCGGCTTACAGTCTCATTCGAAGGACTATTTTGGAAAATGGAGTCAAAACCAATATCAACTCCAAAGGAAAAAAAGAAAACCTGTACTGAAACGGCCCCAGCAGAGATTCGAACCTGCAACTCTAGGATCACCCAGAGTACCAGTCCGATGTTCTACTAACTGAGCAATTCTGCCCCCCTGGTCGAGGAGGAGTAAAAGTGAGCATCGTGAGGTATACATTTCCAAACTCAGAACAGGGGTCCGATAGTGACTGGGGTAGAACACCCGTGAAAATGCAACGCGTTTTGACGTCTAACCATTCACGTGGCGCGAGTTCAAATCCCGATAGCGCCAAAAAAATATTTGGCAGCAAAAGGCCATTCCGGAGTCATGACCTGGTTGCGACCCGGTTCCCCCTAAAGTCTAACTTGGGGGCCGAAACACTTGTCTGAATGGGAAGTCTTCCCTGAGGATCTGCTGCTCTCTGCATGTTCTTTGTATCGGCACAGGGCCAGACCACTGGTTTGTGAAAAACAGGCCTGAGCCTGTATTCAGCCCTTTCTAGCCATCTGGATCTTCAGGCTGCTCTCAGTGGCGATCCCCCCCCCCCGCCCCATCCCCTCACCCCCCCTCACCCACAGACACAAGGCTCTCTACCTGGTCTTTCTCCAGCTTGTTTCTAATGCCAAAACGACAGATGCTCCTAGGACTTTTCGAAAAGGGGAAGAAATGATGACCACAGCCGGAACTCCACGATCATTTCCATATTTCTGTCGAAGAAAATTCTTCCCTGAGAGCAACATGAAGATCCGCGGGACAAAAGAGGGCTGTATTTAGACTTCGATGAATGACCAGAAGCGCATTGCACGAGCAGAGGAGACGTCAGAAAACCAAGGCCAGGTTTCAAATCACAGTGCCAAGGACATCCACGCTAATTTATTCAGACGAGAAATTTATATAGGCTCTCTGCGCCCAGCGCCAGAATCTCACTCAGCTACTTGCAAGTGCATAAAAGTAACGAGAGATAACAAATTTCTAAACAAGAAGGGGCCGGAATAGCTCAGTTGGTGGAGCGCCGGACTCGTAAATCCAAGGGTTGCGGGTCCGAATCTCCGCCGGGCCGTTTCGGTACAGGGGGATTTTTTCCCTCGGAGTTTAACATTGGTTCTGACTCCTTTTCCCATACAGTCCTTCGAATGAGTCTATAAACCGAGGTTCAGTGTGTGAACGCACTAATAACATCTTGCACACACGTAAAATCCCATCACCAACTTTCGGAAGAGAAGGCCAGTTTGGCCGTTGGTATGGATGACACGTTACACATAGCATTCGCCCTCCCCGAAGATAGAGTATGGCTGCTTTAATGGCGGGATAAAGAACGGTCATACACACAAAACTCTCCACTCCCTTTGTTGGGTAGATGGGATTAATACCTGCCTGTCTACACAGGGAGTGACCGCAGGAGTATCAAGCCTCTGTACGCAGAAGAAGAAGAAAGAAGAAAAACAAGTCAACACACTGAATGAGGTAATAAGACAGCAGACTGGAAGACAAACCGGCCAAACTTTGAGACACTGTATACGGAGCATGTTTTGAAGGCCCATGGAGAGCAAAGCAACCACAGTTGAAGACACCTCAAAGATTCAGACGCCAGTCAGCAACCAAAGTTGAAGACACCTCAAAGATTCAGACGCCAGTCAGAGGATAATAACATCCGGCAGAGAAAGAGGAATCTGAAGAAATGGATGAAGGCTGCCTAAGAAGCAGAGACGAAAGGGTCAGAGAAGGTCTTGGA
>JADBJO010013766.1:0-5000 GCA_016801955.1 Conus betulinus
TCCCCCAGGTCTATATTCCCCCAGGTCTATGTTCCCCCAGGTCTATATTCCCCAGGTGTATATTCCCCCAGGTCTGTATTCCCCCAAGGCTGTCTTCCCCCCAGACCTTTGTTCACAAGTTCTTTTGTTTTGTTTTGATTTGTTTGTTTGTTTTGTTTGTTTTTTGTAACAAGTTCTTTGACGATGCGATTGAAAAACGCTTATCTTGGGTTCTAATCCTGTACTCATTTCTTTCGTTCGCTTGGCAATGGGGAAGTAACCTTGCAGCGCATTGCTAATGTATATGTGAGACATTAAATGCGGGATCAGGTGCCTCCCTTTATGTTACCATGGGATTCTTACTTACTTACTTAGGCCTTGAGCCCCCTGGAGGGGCATAGGCCATCCACATTTGTCCACGGTCCCGGGCGATCCGCTCCAGCTCCCCCCAGGAGCATATAGACCGGTCTGCCTGGCGTCTGCCTCCAGGTCCCTTCTCCAGGAGTCGACATAAGGGTTGTCGGCACTGAAGCTTCCTTTGGCTTTGGCCCCAGCACGTCATACGTCCCGCCGGAGCAGGACCCTCTTCTCCCAGGACTGGAGTTTCTTGGGTAGTTGTGGATATTTCTGTAGCGTGTGTGGGTTTTTACGGGGTGGGGTTGCTAACCCCACGCCCAACCGTCCTCCTTTATCCGGGCTTGGGACCGGCAGTGGCTCAAAGAGCCCTCAGGCGGAGAGTACCTGGGATTCAATCCTTGTTATTATTACCTCTGTGCTGTGTGCAACGTCTGCACATAGACCAGACCACATCAATAGCCCTGAAGGAATATAGACCTGCCTGGGGAACATAGACCTGGGGGAATAACGACCTGGGGGAATATAGACCTGGGGGAACATAGACCTGGGGGAATAACGACCTGGGGGAATATAGACCTCGGGGAACATAGACTGGGGGGACATAGACCTGGGGGAATAAACGACCTGGGGGAATATAGACCTGGGGGAACATAGACCTGGGGGAATATAGACCTGGGGGAATATAGACCTGGGGGGAACATAGACCTGAGGGAATAACGGACCTGGGGGAATATAGAGCTGGGGGAAACATAGACATGCTCCTGGGGGAATATAGGCCTGGGGCAACATAGACATGCACCCATAATACCCTGCACATGACAAAGCACAGGAACACCCTTTCATGACTCCAGACTGTGGATGATGCTAAATATGGAGCTGCCTTCATCTATATTAGCTTCAAGTGGAATATCCATGGCAATAACGTGGTGACCAAGGTCAACAACATTGCATGCATCCAGAGAAGAAACTTAAAGATAGGCGACAGGAAAACCAAAGAAAGTGGGGCATTTCACCCTCATCCGACTATCGCTGGAATGCTCCAGTCCTGGGGCCGTACTTACATGTCGTCGGTAAACTTAGTTCTACAACGAGATAAACTCCTGGGTACAAGCCCTGTGGGTTCAACTCATTCTACTTTCGTACCAGTATCATCTGGGTTTTTTCGGTTTCTACCTATGAAGTGTCCAGAAAGTAAAGGGTGAAGGTCAGATAAAAAGGGGGATTCCCTCCTTCTGCGCCTGTCTTGAATAACCCGCAACCTTCTGCGCATGCGCCACAAACACGCTGACCCCCCCCCCCCCCCCCCCCCCCCCCACACACACACACACACACACACACACACAAAGACTCAAAAAAACAGCTTAACTAAAAACAAGTTTGATAAAACTATTAAAAAAGCCATAAACATGATGAAGTCACACTCACACGCACACACACACACATACACACACTGACACAAAGTAACAGTGACACAGACAGGCACGAAGACAGATTTAGCCCCCCACCCCCCCCACCCCCTCCACCCCCCCCCCCCCCCCCCCCCCCCCCCCACCCCAAGAGCTAAGCCAACTATCAAAGCAGACGAACTCCTACAGAGGCACTTGTAGAGCAGGGGCCGAGTTCCGTGTCTCAGTCTGTGCAAATCAAATTCAATGTCTTCTGGAGAGTGTCTGTCAGCTGGAAGATTTGTGACGACGACGAAATCTTAACTTTTGCGTGAAGTTCGTGATCATTAAACGTGTCCAATGGCTTTGTTTTCGATCTAACCCAAGGCGAACTCATGCCCTATCCCCGTTTTACGTTACCCACCCCTCATCCACTGCAAACCACGGGATTAAAGGTTACTCTCGACATATGGGTCTGCAAGTAACGGACCTTCGAGCCTACAACGAGGTAGTGGGTAATTTCCCCGTTGTTCACGACATGTATGTACGGCCCCAGGCTTGGATCTATACAGTATTACTAACATTGACTTTGTTGCTAAACGTCTACAGGCGTGCTGCAAGATGGGTTTTGACAGAACTACCATTAAACCACAAGATCCGATGGCTTGCTGCTCCAGCTCATATATCCTCCACTGGAGACCAAGCGTATGGAAGCATGCCTTGCCACTGTGAATAAATTTCATAATGGCCTGGTAACGATCAACTCCAGCGACCATCCATCCCCAGACGTGTGGCTGCTAGTGTCACTCCCTTGCTTTCAATATCCCCTGGCACTGCACTCTGTACAGCAAAGTCCACCATCTCCCTGCGCATGGAACCTAAATGGAACAGTTTCATGGAGGAGGGTTCCATGTCACCAACACTGGACCCAGTTTCGTCGGTAAACTCGAAAGGATGCTAAAGAATAGAAAAGAAAGAAAGAAAGAAAGAAGTGTGTGTGTGTGTGTGTGTGTGTGTGTGTGTGTGTGTGTGTGTGTGTGTGTGAGAGAGAGAGAGAGAGAGAGAGAGAGAGAGAGAGAGAGAGAGAGAGAGAGAGAGAGAGAGAGAGAGAGAGAGAGAGAGAGAGAGAGAGAGAGAGAGTGGGCATTGCATCCATAGTTTCTAATGACTGCATGTTTATATTGGACCAGCGTCCTAACCATATTGACTGAAATCTCAACTGACAGCAGGAACTTTGCTCAGAGACACAAAACTGGCATCTTGTGCATAGCCTGTGACAAAACAACATCATAAGAAATGATACTGACACCACAGGTTAGGGGAGCCTGCCCTACGAGCAAAAAGCTGAATTAAGGAGAACTCTGCATCAAACGGGTATCTATTCCTTCACCCGTTGGCCGTATATCCGTGGCATTTCCAATAAAAGGTGATGGAAAAGAGACTCCAGATATCAGTCAATGTCTCTCAGCATTCTATGAGCGGCCGGACTTGGGCAATAATGAGAAGGGGGATCTCATCGGGATTCACAAAACTGCCATAGCGGGAGCTCAGTGTGGAGCCCTGATGACTGTTGGATGAGTTGGTAATGTGTTTTGCCCTCACGAACAAGTGAATGGACAAATGACTTACATTAGCACCATCCAGATCCCCCATGCCTTTGGTCAGTGCATTTCTCTCTCTCTCTCTCTCTCTCTCTCTCTCTCTCTCTCTCTCTCTCTCTCTCTCTCTCTCTCTCTCTCTCTCTCTCTTCTGTCTCTCTCTCTCTTTTGAGAGAGAGAGAGAGAAATATCAGCGCGGGTTTAAAAGGGAATACTCTACCATTGATCACATGTATACATTATTAACTATAATACAAAAACAGTTTTGCTTTAACCATAAACTCTTATGTTGCCTTTATTGACTTCATGAAAGCTTTTGACTCCATAGAAAGGAAAAGGAACCTACTGTGGCGGTAAAAGATGGTATCAAATGAAAACTCTTTTGGTGTGTTTATAGCATGTACTCTACAGTCAGAACGAGAATTCGCTCTGGTGCAAACTTGACAGACTATATAAATTGTACCCGAAGGGGTAAAACAAGGGTGTGTTACAAGTCTGGTGCTGTTCTCTTTTATTATAAATGAATTAGCAATAGAAATGAGTAGAAATGGGAGGCATGGTGCAACATTTATGCATGATTAGTTTGAGCTATTTCTATTACTTTTGGGACATGGCATAGCTCTTCTGTCGGAAACAGTAGTTGGGTTATAGACGCAACTACACAGTCTACATAGGGCAGCAGCAGCACTCAATCTAAATGTCAATATGGATAAAAGCAATATAGCTGTATTAAGAAAAGGTGGGTACTTAACAGCTAGTGAACATTGGACATACAATGGAATCCTTATGCCTGTTGTTAATGTTTAAAAATATTTAGGCATCTATTTTTTCGACAGGGTTGAGATGTACTGCTTCCTGCTAGAACCTTGCCTGCAGAGCGACGCATGCATTATTCTGTATCTTGGCAAAAAATATGTAGGTTAAAATGCAATTCTCTTGTATATTTTAAAACTATTTGATGCGTAGATGCAACCATTTGTTCAGTATGGTGCTAAATTATGGGGGGTAAGTAATGTTGCACACCTTTGTGAAAAAGTACATCTCTTTGCTCATAAAAAAAAGTTTCTGGGAGTTCAAATACAAAACACCGAATGATATTGTGTATGGAGAGACAAATCGATACCCTGTGTACATAAATTCTGCCATTAGGTAAATGCACTACTGGTTAATGTTGACAAGAATGGATGAGTCAAAATTACAGCGAAAAGCATATAGAACATTATTTGAGTTAGGCTCTCGTGATAAGACAAACTGGGCGTCCGACATTCGCTGTAAGTTACACATGTTTGGTTTTGGATATGTTTGGTCAAACGAAGGTGTAGAGGGATTGGATCAGTTCAGTTTGCTCGCTGACATTAAAGAAAGACTTGTTCTTTGCAGATGGCAAGAATGGGATTTTCATGTCAAGAGTAGTGACATATTTAGTTTATATAAGACTTTTGCACAATAGCAATCGATAAAATGCATTTTAACGTTGAATCTAGACAGACATATCAAGATTATTACAACAAGATTCAGACTATGTATTTCAGATGTTGCTGTACATAGATATCGATACAAACAACACACCCCTGTTGATTTAATTTGTCCATTGTGTAAAGACGAGAAGGAAAACGAAGTGCATTTTGTTCTGTGCTGTCCTTTACTTAACGAAGTAAGGGAACGTTATATACATTTAAAA
>JADBJO010013766.1:10000-27158 GCA_016801955.1 Conus betulinus
CCCCCTCCTCCTCCGTTTCTCCCCCTCACCATCTCCCCGCTCCGTGTCTCCTCCAAAAATCCCCCCCCCCCTGCCCCCCCCTCCTCACTCACCCACTCTCTCCTCCCCCCTCCTACCCCTCCCTCCTCTCTCTCCCTCACCCCCCTCTCCCTCCCCGCTCCTCGCTCTCCTCCCACCCCTCTCTCTCCTCTCCCCCTCACCACCTCTCCTCTTCTCTCTCCTCCTCTCCACTCCTTCCCTCTCTCCCCTCATACCTTCACATCCATCTCCCGATCCTCCGCGTTCTCTCGCGCTACACCTATCATCCCTCGCCACTCTCTCTCATCTCTCGTCGTCTCATCGCTCGTCTCAATCCTCTCGTCTCTGTTCGTGCGTCGTGCGTGGCCGTGCGTGGCGTGCGTGCGTACGTGCAATATAAGCCCCAGTGTGTGTGTGTGTGTGTGTGTGTGTGTGGTGTGTTTGTGGTGTGTGTTGTTCATCCGATACGTCTTTTTGTCATCTGACCAAGCCGGATTCGCCGCTTTGTTGCATAACTCCACATATGGTAGTGGGCTAGCATTAAGGAAGTATAAGACTGGGACACAGAGGTAGTACATTTAGATGAAGGAGTTGGGCATATCTTGATGGGGAATTGAATGTGTTCTGGTTCATCCGGAGACATTGTGATAAAAAATGACCTAAATCTTGTAAATGGAGGCTTTGGAAAAAAAACGGAACGGGAGGGCTAGGAGTAACAAAGCAGTGAGTCCTGTGCGTAATAAGCAGACGTGTAAACCTTCAGTTTCCTGTTTTACTCTGTAAAAAAAAAATCGCAAAACAACACAGCACACACACACCCACACACACACACACACACACACAACACACACACACACACACACACATTCTCTCAAAACGCTCTCTCTCTCCCCTCCTCTCTCCCTCCTCTCCTCTCCCTCTCTGTTCGGATAACTTAAATTACTTACTATACCAACAGACCTTGAATTTTCAGCCCTACACATGTCAACTGCAACGTCAATGACCTTTCTTTGACAGGCACTGGGAACCTAGCCATCAGCAGCCAGCATGCTTTACGTTTCGAAGCAATTGCAGCAAGACGGCTAGCTGCTTGCTTTGAAAAAATCGTGTGGGACATTTCCCACTCTTCCTCTGCTTAATGCGTTTACAAGAAACACAGCGTGGCATTTTGCAGACAAACTCAGGTGGCACCACAGTCCATGTGGAGGAACTGGGTGATTGGGCTCGGGAGGTCGGAAATCGGTGTTGACCAAAGAACCCATGGAATGGGCCTAACTGGGGAGGGAGTAATGGCCTGGTGTGGAAGCGGGATTGAATTGATCGGTACCAATGTTGAGGCAACCCTTCCCTCCCCCCCCCCCCCCCCTCGTACCCCCCCCCTCCCCCCCCCCCCCCCTCTCTCCTCGCTCCTCCCCCTCCCTCCCTCCCCTCTCTCCTCCCCTCTCTCTCCTCTCTCTCTCTCTCCCTCTCTCTTTGCTCTCCCTCTCTACTCCTCTCTTCCCTCATGTGTGCATCTGTGAGTTAAGCACCCTGTCTCAACCGCGTTAAGGTCGCATGCGTGTGTGTGGTGTGTGTGTGTGTGTGTGTGTGTGTGTGTGTGTGTGTGGTGGTGTGTTTTTCGAGGTGCACCTCTCTCTTCCTCCCTCTTTCTCCTCCCTCTCTCTCCTCATCTCTCTCTCTCTCCCTCATCTCGTCTCTCTAAACGCCCTTCTTCCTCTCTCACTCCCTCTCCTCTCCCCTCTCGAGCGTCTCTCCCTCTCTCCCCCTCTCCTCTCTCTCTTTTCTCAACAAATCTCTCTTTTCCCCTCTCCTCTCCTGTCTGTCCGTCTGGTCGGTCTGTAGGGAAGCTCTCTCTCTCTCTCTCTCTCTCGTCATCTCTCTCTCCTCTTCTCGTCTCTCTCTCTCTCTCTCTCCTCTCTCTCCTCTGTGTGTGTGTGTTGTGTACTCTGTGTCGCTCTCGTTCTGTGGCGCATGTTGGTGAAGTTAGCAAACCTACCTCTAAACCCCACCTCTACTACCCTTTAAAAAAGTCCCTCTCTCCCTCTCTCCTCCCCCTCTCCTCTCTCTCCTCTCTCTCCTCCTCTCTCTCTCTCCCCACGTCTCTCGTCTCTTCTTATCCCTCGTCTCTCTCTCTTCTCCTCTCTCTCTCTGTTTGTGTGTGTGTGTGTGTGTGTGTGTGTGTGTGTGTGGTGTGTTGTGGCCGTTGTTTTACCTCGCTGAATATTAAACGCGCTAAATGACAGCAGATTCTGTCTCACACTGTCCTTATTGACCCAATCGACTCACATGCACTACAGCATGTTACAAGCATCGTAACTAAGAGCATGGCGAAGGGAACTCTCCTGCGTCTGGTAAATACCACGGAACAACAGAAAACGACCCGAGAGTTTAGGTACTGTTTTGTCTCACGCTCCTGTCTTGAATAGCTACTCTGATGCTTTTGTTTTTTTATCTTTTCAGCCCTCTGGGATTGTCACATGGTCGATAATTGGGCGGTGGGTTGAAAGGGTAATGAGACATTGCTACCCTGCCAAACAGTAATGTCTGAATCTCTTTGGGGTACAGTTGTATAATTCGCTGATTGTGTGTGCACACGAGCGTGTATGTATGTATGTATGTGTGTGGTGTGTGTGTGTGTGTGTGTGTGTGTGTGTGTGTGTTGTGTGTGGTGTGTGTGTGGTGTGTGGGTTAGTGAGTGCGTGTGTGCATGGGGTGCATACGTGTGTGCGGGCGTCTGTGTCCATATGCGTGTGTGCATACATATATGTGTGAGTATGTGATGTGTGGTGTGTGTGTGTGTGTGTGTGTGTGGTGTGTGTGTGTGTGTGTGTGTTGCCGTGTGCGTTTGCGGGGATGGGGGAGGAGGAAGAGAAGGGGAGCTGGGAGAGCTTAGAAATACCAAAAAAGGTGTTTAACAAGTAATATTCGGCATTTGCTCCTTATGAATCGATATACAACTCAGGAGACTAAGAACAGAACGTTCAAGGACAATACCCAAAGCGTCGTATCAAAGTTGAATGGTTTGTCGGGATATTTCTTATCTCAGATATCTGCTGGTTTGGTAGGGATTTTAAAAAGATTTTTTTCCCTCTGATTGCGAAAGAAATGAAGCAAAAGTTAAATAACAACAGTTTACATTTTTTGTTTTTTTCGAAAACTTTTCGCTCGATCTCTCTTCTCTCTCTCGCTCTCCCTCTCCTCTTCCTCTTTCTTCCCTCTCTTCCTCTCTCTCTCTCTCTCCCTCTCTCCACTCTTTCCCCCTTATCCTTTTCGCCCTGCTCTCTCCCTCCCTCACTCTTTCTTCCCTCTCTCCTCTATCCCATGCCCCATTCTTCTCACCTCACCTCTCTTCCCTTCTCCTTCGTCTCTTCTCCTCTCCGCTCCTCTCCAGTCCTCCTCTATCTCCGTTGTCTCGTCCTCTCTCACCCTCATCCTCTTTTCTCTCCCCCTCTCCTTCTCTCGTCCATCCCTCCGCTCTCCACCATCTCTCTCTCTCTCTCTCACCTCTCTTCCCTCTCTCTCCCCACATCGTCTCTCTGTGCTCCTCGGTCTCTCTCTCTCCCTCACTCTCCCACTCTCCTCCTCTCTCTCTCCTCCTCTCTCTCCTCCCCTCCTCGTCTCCCCTCTCCCTCCTCCATCTCTCATCCATCCCCCCGCTCTCCCTCATCTCCACCATCCGCCCCTCGTCTCTCTCTCTCTCTCTCTCTCTTTAGGTGAGGATGATAATCAGCGTGCGACTAGAAAGCATTGCTCATCATTTGCCCAGTGAATCTGTCCATTATTATAACCCTATAGAATGATTCCTGCCCATTAGTATTCGTGTGTTTCAAAGGGTCCTGCCACCTGATGACAGAACCTCCCAACCATAGCACATGTTAGAATGAGAAAGAATAAGAATCAGGCAAGAGCATGGTGTTAAACGTCAACGTGAAGGTAGAGTCGACAGGGAACCTGTCTTCGCCAAGACATACGCTCATAGAGA
Organism: Conus betulinus; assembly: GCA_016801955.1. Classification (NCBI taxonomy): domain Eukaryota; kingdom Metazoa; phylum Mollusca; class Gastropoda; order Neogastropoda; family Conidae; genus Conus; species Conus betulinus. The sequence continues at coordinate 14,001 of JADBJO010013766.1, forward strand.
TCCGCAACCGTTGTGTATTAAACACTTCACTACTCTGACTGCCTTTTACATCATTGGGGTCCGATAGAACCATTCAGGTGGTTCCAAATCCGTGATTATCATGACATCTTCGTGCGATAATATTTTCACCTAGCTTTGTTGTTGGTGTGTGTTTTTTTTTTTTTTTTTTTAGCTCTCTCACACCTCTTTCATATCTCTTTCTCTTCTTTTCTCTTTTCTTGGGTCATCTTCTCCTTTCTCTTTTTAATCTCTCTTTTCTTCCTCGTCTATCTCCTCTCTTTGGGGGCTTTTGGGGTCTTTGTCTCTTTGTGTCCCATCTGTACACATTTTGTTTTTGTTTTGTTTGTGCGATCCTATTTCCTCTAGATTTGTGCTGTTCTGCTTGTCCTTTTAAATGCTCAGTGAAATTGTTTGGTTTGTTCTCATCATGGGGGAGTTCTCGGGTGGGTAACAAATACCATCTGTCTTTCCTTTAAGAGCCCAAGCATAACTCCTACAATTAGGACAATGTAAGTTCCCACAATACTATTTCACTTGGACTATTCGCGTGATTGAAAATTTAAGGTGCTCGGACTTCACGGGTGACAAACCTTGTTGCGGAGCAGAATGTTGCACATGATGGCAATGTCTGTTCAGCGATTGTGGGGTTTGACGGTCCACCTTCAGGTAGGGAATATTATGATCCACTTTATGTGCAGGACACAGCATTACACGCACGTTGCTCATGCATGCGATGCACGCACACCCTCCCCCACCCCACCATCTCTCCTCTCCCTATCTCTTGTTGGAACGTAGCGCGCGGCCGCGCGCGCGATGTCGCCGGGGGTGTGGGGTGTGTGTGGTGTGTGTGTGTGTGTGTGTGTGCGGTGAGTGAATATGTTAGGGGGTGGAAATATGTGTTTGGTGTGTATGTATGTGTGTGTAAGTGGATGTGTGGTGCGTGTGTGTGTGTGTGTGTTGTGTGTGTGTGGTGTGTGTGTGTGTGTGTGTTTGTAGTGTTTCTTTGCTCAATGTATCAGTGTCAATCGGAACCCTCTTTAACATCACGTTGCTTCTGACTCCATTCCCATACAGGTCCTTTCGAATGAGACTATAACGGAGGTTTTCCGCCCCCTGTGTGAACGCCCACGCACATATCTTGCCTCACGCGTACATCCTATCACCCAACTTTCGGAAGAAAGGGTTGTTTGGCTGTTGGTATGGATGACACGTTACAATAGCATGTATCTTCCCCGAAGATGGGGTATGGCTGCCTTAATGGCGGGATATAAAATCGGTCACAAAAACGCACACAACACCACATGGGACTCCTCTGCCTGTCTACACAGGCAGTTGTACGCAGAGTATCAGCCTGCGTACGCAGAAAGAAGAAAAAAACAGTATCAGGATTACAGTCTCCCAGCAGTAGAGACAAATCGCCCCATGTTGAATTGGGTTTGTGTGCCTAGATCAGGAAGCAGTCGTTTTGCTATCCTAAACCGATGGGGCTACTGCCGCGTGACACTAGGGCGAGAATTGAGTGGAAATTAAAAACTTAACACGTGGGCGTGTCCTTCAACTGAAGAGTATACACATTCTATACAGAACTTAACCGACCTTTTCCGTTACAACCCTTTTACATTTTTGACGTGGTCTCGGTTACACCCACCCACAGCCTCAACACAATGTAGGGACCAATTTGCGATGAGTATCTGGAAATGAAGAAAGTTTTCAAGCATGCACTGCTAGGTGTTGTAAAACCTTTTTTTTCTCCCAATCGTTAAAATGCTGGTGCCTGCATTTTGCTCTGTTGTGAATGAAAAACGAAGGGAAGACCATGAAACCACGATACCAAACGGTGTGGGAAGACGAGTCTTCGGATCATTGTACACCAACACACACAACCACACAACACACAATACATACACACCACACACAACACATCACACACACCACACACACACACACCACACACGCACATGCACATACGTCACGCACGCACGCTACGCACACCCATAGAGGGATACGAACTCACTTCACATACTGTAATGAAAGGTTGTGTGTAAGGAACATGAACCACTTGGGCAAGTGTCCAGGTACAGTCGAGGCTACTTTATGGCACAGGCCAGCTCGAGCTCATCAGGATAATGGTGGACGCGGTGAGACGCCACAGGATCATTGAAAAGAGGCAAGAAGTAGTGCCACAGCTCAGGGCTCTTTGACGCTTGCATCCGAAAGATCGCGATTTCCGGTAATATGCAGCCAGAACTGGTGCATGAGGTGACTGTTTCTGATACAGTCTTGCTGAAGTGGAAGCGAACACAATACTGTGGTTTGGAGATTTATATATACCATGCCATTGTGTAAAATGATTTGAAAGTTACGCAAATGAAAACATCATGAGGGAGATAGAGTTTTTGCATCCGGAAATCTTGTCCGCAGAAAGAAACAGCAAATGATTTTGCTGATATGGCGAGGTGGAAAAACTGCCTGAGAAAATGTGATAAAAAAATGCACTGAAAGGTTACAGGGATAGGGAGAGGTGGCGATTGAAAATTGGACAGGGAAAGAGCGTATGTGTGTGAGTGTGTGCGTGTGTGTGGGCTGGTGTGTGTGTGTGTGGTGTGTGTGTGTGTGGTGCATGTGCGTTTACGTAATCGGCGTTGCTGTGGTGTGTGTGGTGTGGTGTGTGTGGGTGTGTGTTGTGTTAAAGTAAGATGTCTTTGGTAGAAACCAAAAAGGATAAAATGTAAAAAAAAAAACATAAAATAAATGAATAAAAGGAAAGAAAACCAGAGGCTTGGAAATGAAATGAGTTAGATTCAAAAAGAAAAAGCAAGAACCAACAAAGTTAAATATGTGATAAAGGGGAAAAGGCAACAGCTCTGATTTTATCACCTTAAGGGTAACAAAGACACAAAAAGTAGTGTATAATATTGATGTATGGAACCTGCACACAATACAGCCGCAACACAATGCGCAATTATCGCCTCCTATCTCACACTTCATAATTCAAATGGCATTGGCCCATACCTGCCAACTCTTCTCTAACCACCCCAACATACGATCAGATTGAGCCCCGGGGCCACCCCTTGCCAGCAGCTGTGAAAAGTGTCCATTCAAACCGGGCGAGTGTGTCAAGTGGGTCGGGCTGGACATTGATAGGCACTGCGCTTTAATAACCCACCCAAACAAACTGGTAGGCGTATGATTCGCGACCAATGTCCACCTCGTCAAATAGGTTCAGGCTCCTGCGTAATGAGCAGGTGGCCTATCCGCAGCTGTCGGCACAAATATGAGATTTTTGATTGGTTGTTTGCTTTATTTATTCATGTATATACATGTTAAAACTTTAAAATATATATTTTATTATCTTTTTTGGTTCTCATTCGTGCCATACACTTGAGGTATGTGCAGAAAGGAAAGAGTGACGGGACAGGATAGTCCCGGTCCTTTTGTCACTCACCATAAGTACACGGGTGGATAGGTCAATTCGTTGTATTGCAAAGCAATATGATGAAGCATAAGTGTGGGAACATCTGCATATATTATTATCTCAAAACATTAATGACTTCCTTTTTCAACAAGGTATTTTTAAACCTAACGTCCCCAATCGCAAGAGCCACACACACACACACACACACCAACACAAACACACACACCACAAACACACACAACACACACACCTTTATCGAGGGTGATGTGCCATATATTTCACTTGTTTCTTCATTTTTTTTTAGGTGTAGTCTAGTACTACGTACTGACTTTGTTCAGAGTGCTGTTTCAGGACGTAAGTACTTGCCCGCAACCCCGCCACCCTCCCCAAGGAACCCACTCCCCCTGCCCTAAAACTTTTTGTGTTACAGCCCTTGTAAGGCCCATTATTCTAGTCTTTACTTTGAATAGTAAATGCGTAAAATATACCTCTAAAAATGGGGAAGGGATCATGTCTAAATTCGTATCTACTATACAGCCATAATTTATCAACATGACTTAATGTCACATCCTTTCTTTCTGTTGTTGACATTTTGAGAGGAAAATATTCAACCGTATCAATATCTGATGCTGACACTCAACCAACCTTCGATCTGTGACCAGGTTCAAATAGAAAGAATGGTGTTTTTCGATGCAAAAATACTGAGAAGATATCTGTAGTGTTTAAATAATCAGTTGCAGCCTCATATAGCAGTGGTTTATAACCAACATTACAGTATGTATACCATATTCTCTAACAGTATTAACATAGTAACACTGGGACATCCTTACACTTCGCCTATCGCAAAGACAGTTTCCAGTATAAATCAGTAAACTGCCCCCCATATCATAAAGGATTCACCTATCCGTAGTTTCTAATGATATTACTATGTCCATGTCATATAATACGGACAAATCAGTGTCCATATTGATTGGTATCTCAGTTTAAAAAAGCATTACCTATTTTCATTACAAAAAAAAAAAAACAAAAAAAGAAAAAGATGCGTGATAAGTATGTTACAAAACATTCAGCACAAAATAACACTGAACACGATAGTCGAGGGGAGATTGCACCCCCGCAGAGAAGTCAGATAATGAGAAGTCTGCACAGCAAAGGGGTATATATTCCTTCACCGTGCTCCTTGTCCTGGCAATGGCCGGTTTCCAGAAATAAGATGATAGAAAACAGATTCTCCAGATATCAATCAATGTCTCTCATCCAACCCTTTGAAGCGGCCAGGCGTGTGCGATACTTAAAGGGGATCGTCATCAGAAGTTTCACATAACTAACTCTGCGTATGTGAGTAGTGTAGACCCTGATGACTTTTGGATGAGTTTGGGTATTTGCTTCAGGACCGACTGAATGGACCCACTACATACATTAGATCAACCTCTCTCTCCTCTCGGTCTCTCTCCTCTCGTTCTCTCCTCTCTCCCTCTCATCCTATCTCCCCTCCTCTCCTCTCGGTGTCTCCTCCTCTCTATCCCATCGTCATCCCTCTCGCCGCACTCGCCCCGCCTTCTATCCCTCTCGCCTCCTCCCATCCCCTCCCCCCCTCCCCCCTCCCCCTCCGCCCCCTCTCCTCCTCTCTCTCTCTCACCCATCATCAGCCTCAACTTCCCCTCGTCTCTCTCCTCTCTCTCTCTCTCTCGTCCCTCTCTCTTCCTCTCTCCCCTTCTCTCGTCCTCCCCCCCCACCCCTCCCCCCCCTCCTCCCTCTCCCTCTCCCACCTCCCCCCTTCCCCCTTCTTCGTCCCCCTCCCCCACTCCCTCCGTCCGTCCCTCTCTCTCCTCCCGCTCCCCCCCCCTCCCCCTTCCCCCTCCCCATTCACTCCCTCCTCCCCTGCTCTCCCTCCCCCCTCCTACCTCTCTTCCGTCCCCTCTCTCTCTCACCTCACGTCCGCAATCTTTCAGCCTCTCCCTCCTCTTCATCCTCTCTCTCTCTCTCCCCTCTTCTCACTCTCTCATCCTCCTCTCTCCTCCGCTCTCTCTCCCGCTCTCTCTCTCTCTCTCTCGTCCAAGCCTTTGTGTCTTTGTTTGTCCCTCGTTTCTTTTTCTTTTGTTTAACCTGATAACCTTTGTAAAGTTCCCAGGAGTACCCAAAAACGAGGGAACCGTACATCTGTCTAAACACAGACAAACTTTCTATACTTCACACACACGGCAGCCTCACATTGGACATTGGTCCCCTTTTTGGGGCCAGCATTGGAGCCTGCTCTCATCCATTTACAAATCAAAAGCAGATGGAGGCTAACTGCCTGTAAATTTTTTCTTTATCTTTTCTTGTCCTACTCTCATCTGCTGGATTGCGTTGCAGGAACAAGACACGCAATGGCATTTTGCAGTCAACCCTGTGGCACAACGCAGTCCATGGTGTAGACCCCTGTTTATTGGGGATGGATGTATGACAGACAGGCTGACTGTGAGGGTCGGGGGAATCGGTGTTGGCCAAACAACCCCGTGGGCCCACACTGGGGAGTATGCCCGGTGTGGGGAGGGATTAAAGGTCACAGGTTTCTGTTAAACCGATGAGGTGCGGTACGTGTGTGTTTTGTGTGTGCCGGCGCACGCGCGCGTGTGTGTGTGTGTGTCTGTTTGTGGTGTTTGGGGAGGAGGGTGGTTGACATGTGAGATGGGTGTGGTGGAAAAGGTAACGATTGAAAAAAAGAACTGGCTGGATTTGGGAGTTTTATACTGTGCCTCTCTCCTCTCTCTCTACCTCTCTCTGTCACGTACGTGTGTACGTGACTTGCAACGCGCGCCGCACTATGTGTGTGTGTGTGTGTGTGTGTTGTGGTGTGTGTGTGGTGGTTTTGGCGTGTGTGCGCCGCGCGCAATTGGTTTGCCGTGCGTTGCGTGTGTATTGTGTGGTCACAGACTAGTACCACGCTCTGTTCTGTCTCTGGTCTTTCTCTGATATCCTGCTTTCGTTTGAAGTGCTAGCCTTCCTCGCACCGTTTCTTTGCCTATGGATGTGGTGTTTTTCTTTACCTGCACTGATAATAACGGTGAACGACAGCAAGTTGCTGTCAAATACTGTCATCCTGTTGTCCCAATCAGTGACTACAGCTACATGCAACGTTCTGGGGTGGATGACATCCCTCAAACCAAGAGCAACTTCATGGCAAACGAGGACTGCTGTAGGAAATGGCATGGAATAAAAGGGCGACCTACAGATTTCAAAAACACTTGTTTTTCGCAGCTAAGCTTACGGTCGTGTATCGTTAATGCTTCTATATCCCTTACCCTCTGGTAAGCAAAAGAGGTTGACGTTTAGTTCGATAACACATTGGCAGGTGAATTGAACAATATTACAACATTGTTACTGGGCAAACACTAAATTAAGTAATCGCTGTGTTGCACAAGTTGCATGATATGACTCATAACATGTATGTGTGTGCTCTCCTCACTCTCTCTCTCCTCTCTCCTCATCGCCTCCTCTCTCTTCTCTTTGTTCGTTGGAGATGGAGGGAGAAGGAGCTTGGGAGGTCGTAAAAGACAAAGCAACAAGAGTGAGTTGTACAAGTAATTTCCCGGTGTGTTTTGTGCGCACCAGTACCGTTATAAAGTCCCAGATATTTAAACGTTGTGTTAAAAAGAAGACGATAACCCCCCAGATTCCTCGTTCCAGGTTGAATGGTTTGTTGGGCCGTGCTTCTGATCTCGTAATATACACTGCTGGTGTGGCTGGGATTGAACGAAAGTTGCTTTGCCCCCCTTTTTCTCTCTAAATCATGGTTGTCAGAGAAAAAGAGCAAAGTTGAACAACAACAGAAAAAAACAACTTTTTTTTAAAATGGAAATTACACTCTGCCTCTTCGTCTGTCTTTCCATCTGGCAGATACTTTAGTTGAATAAATGATAGAGTCCATGGGAAATGTATATCATAAAATATGAAAACCCTTCACTAGCTGCATGAAGAAATAGATATGGAAAACCATTTACTAGCTGCATGAGGAACTAAACTATCGCAAATCCCTCTCAAAGGCAGAATATGTGTATCGCCTTCTCGAGGCCTTTCGATTGTCCGCTGATCCGGACTCATCAGGGAGACACGGCTGATTGTGTCTGTGCTCTTGGCGTCAGATAGAGACACACCACAGTCCATAATTCTGTGGTGTTCCGACTGCCAAGGGTTCGAAAAAGAATCCAACAGCAACCCCCAAAGCAGCCAGCGAAAGGTAAGTAGAATTAAAACAAAACGAAAGTGTGGAAGAGGAAAAAAGTTGTTGAAAACTAGAAACATTACGCAAAACAGTATAAAATGTAAGAGAAACCTTTGAGCCTATGCTTGAGGATCCATTTAAGGATGCAAGGGAGATCAAAAGATACGGAACAGTCTGAGTGGGTCAGCTGTGCTGTTCATAACCCAAGCATTGTCAGCGGCTAAGAATTTTGGTGCAGAACAACCTTTTCCTGGATCTCCTAAGAGATTGCAATCAACCCACTAATTGAACCAACAATATAATGCTGACAATTAAGTAGTGGGGAAAACAAGTGCAAAGGTTAACAATTCTTCCATCATTATAGTAATGATTTTGGCCAACAAAGATTTAAAATTGAGATAAAAAAAAAAAATATATATATATATATATAATACATATATTTGTGTTACTAACCACAATAATTTTAAAAAGTGCTCAACCGGGTTGGAGCGGGCATCTGTTAAACTTTGATTAAAATGTAAATGGTAAAACCTACAGCGCTCTGTTTCTTGCTGGTGCAGTCGTCAGGGTATCCTTTTAACATATATAATGGGTTTTACAAACTTCCTTTTATACATCCTTTTTTACAAATACATATATACATATACATATATATATATCTATATATATATATATAATATATATATATATATATATATATATATATATAAATATATAATATTAGCTACTGCCTTCCGCATGTGAGTCAAGATAAATACTATAACTGCTTTTTTGTTCCTTCTCCATGTTTTTGTTTGGTTTGTTTTGTTTTTTGCTTTTGTCTCTGTTTCAGATTTTCAAAAATGTCTTTCTCTGTAATGATTTTGTTCCTGTTGAACATATATCCATCTGTTTGTTTGTTTGTTTTTTTGTTTGTTTTTTCTGTGTATACCTTCTGCTTTTCTTCCAATGCTCCGGGAGTTTCTCTATTAGTTTTAGATTGCTTTGGGAACTGATACGTGTGACGAGAGAAGCTGTAGCTCTTACAGTCACTTTTAGGGTATCTGAAGTGTTTCCATGATACGAACAGGTTGCATTGGTATTTTGTTTGTCTGTATATTGGAAGTGTATAGTCATCTCACCATCTTCACGGCTGACACATGAGACCATGTCTTTTCAATACTGTGGGGCTTGCTGTTTACTGTCAGAAAGTTATCATAGTCTAAGCTTGGCAGCTTCAGTACACTGTGAATTAATTCCCCTCTCTCTTTATATGCCATTAACGTGCACATTAACATACACACACACACACACAACACACACACACACACGCGCACGCGCACGCACACACACACACACACACACACACACACACACACACACACACGCCACATGCGTGCGCGCACACAACACACGAACATGCATTGCGCGCACAGACAGACACGACACACACACACACAGACATGACAGACAGACAGACCAGACACACACCACACACACACAACACACACACACACACACACACACACACACACACACACACACCATCCCTACTTCTTAGAGTGCATCTATGACAACCTGTTTCGATCTTTGTGCTTGAAGACCTTAAAGGAGGTATGTGACGAGGATGGGATTGAACGTGATTGCTTTCCTTCGATTTATGTCTGAAGAGGAAGTATGACACTGTGCAGATATTATCAAAAACTCCAGTTTCCTACACATTTTAAAGCAATTCGTCCTAACAGTCTGTATCAGATTTTCCCCTCCAAATGATTAAGAATCAGCTGACCATGTACGTTATCAAATAGAATTCAGAAACAACCGCCAATATATCACAATATCTCTGTCTGTCCTTTTTCTTTATCAGATGAATTGCTGGTACCGTAAAGTTTTATTAGTTAATCAAAAAATGCATGATAGATGCATCAGAAAGCATTACAGAGCCACCAATAGTCTGGGAAGACTAAATATACTTCTTATTGTCGACTTCTAAGTCTACAGACATTGCGACCTGGCTGGAGTCAGGATAGGGACAAGATAAGAAGGCTGTCGTGCTGTGAACGCACATTTCACCTGATGTTGACAGACAGTTCCCAATTTAACCCTTAACTGCTTTTACACTTAATTACACTTCTTGCACAATGACCTGCATTTCATCGCACGTGCGCGCGCGCGCACAACACACATACACACACACACACACACACACACACACACACACACACACACACACACACACACACACACACACACGCACACACACACACACACACACACACACACACACACACACACACACACACACAACACACACACACACACTTTTCCATCCCAAGCTTAACGTATTTTCCGCAGATCTTTCACCTTTGAGTTCAGAGTTGAGATTCAATAAACTCTTTGCCTGTCTTTGCCAGCTACCATATCAACTTAGTGATTGATTCATTTATGCATTTGTTTTTATTTATTGACTTAATTATGTATTTTTTATTTATTTACTTATTTATTCATTCGTTTATGTTTTTTCTGCAGCATGGATTTCGGATCCAGAGCACTATCTGATCCGAAATTTCATAAGCGTCTTTCAAAACTTTTTTTTTTTTTTTTTTTTTTTTTTTTTTTTTGCTCCCTGGCATTATGCAGATCACCGAAGCCTGAGATTGTGTTCACTTCCACATCAACAGGCCTGTGTCAGGAACGGTCACCTCATGCACCAGTCCGGTCCGGTGGCAGATTTCCACAATCGATCTTCAGCTGCCAGCAACAGAGCCGTGACGCTTATTCTCTTTTCTTGTCTGGTCACAACGACCGAGTTGCCTGGCGCACCATTCTACCATCAGCCTGAGGATGCTTGAGCCCGCTGAGTTATAAGTAGTCTGACTGGACTGCACCGAAGGACTTGCGCTGAAGTGTTTGTGTTCATGTGTGTGTGTGTGTGTGTGTGTGTGTGTGTGTTGTGTGTGTGTGTGTGTGCGCGCGCGCCGCGCTGTGTATGTGATGTGCATGTGTGTGCGCGCGCATGAGAAAAATGTGGAAAGGAACGCATGTGTATATTCACGTGAATTTCTTGTCTTCTTACCAAAAGTTCTGAAAGTGGAAATTGGACCGTGCATTGAGCCAAAGACCCGGCTTCCATCGTTATTATCTTGGTTTCATGTTCTTTTTCAGTTTCTTTCGCGGAAAAAAAAAAGAAGTAAAAACAGAACAAAAAACAAAAACAAAAACAAAATAAAACAAAAAAAACCGGGTTAAGATAACCAGCATTTATGATGATTACAAACAAACCAATTCATACACCATTTCTAAGGAAATGTAGTTGGCCAAACCACCACACGAAACTCAATCTCCCAACTCTCCAACGCACAAGTACTCTGCTACCATAGTGATGGTGGAATGGCAAAACACGCCTTCTCAAATGTGGAAAATGATGATACAAACAATGGTTTAGTACCAGTCCATGTGTAGAATGGGAATAGACCCCCCCCCCAACTCCTTCTCCTTTTAAAGGGACCCGGGAAACCATTACTCTAAGGCGTCATTTTCATAAAGCTCCTCGCTCTAGTCACGTAACCATAGCTCCATCAGCTAGGTATAGCAAAACGGAAACAGAGCTAACCTGTCGTGATACAACCAACAAATAACCACACCCATTGACACATTAGGGTCCTCTTACCGTCTGACGAGACTTCAGTACCCCGTCCGAGGAATCTAGTATACAACTTAATGAACATATCCATTCTACCTGTCTATCTATCTATGTAATGTATGTATCATTATCAATCGTACCTTCAATATCCATCTAAAACCATCTATCTATCATCTATCTCCGCACCCCGTTCTCATGCAATTCAATATAATTGCCTTTCAACTGTGTGCATTATATTATCTGTGTATTTATACAGAGAGAGGAGAGACCCGATACAGTGACAGACAGACAGACCAGTACAGAGAGGGAGGGTATGTAGCGAAGATGAGTGAGGATGAGAGATGAGAGAGAGGAGAGATGGGCAATTATTACAGCTGGAGGAAGACCATTTGTGCCACGGCTGCTGACTAGTAACCCACCCATCACACCACCAACACATCCCCACACCACAAATACGACACAACCACATCATACACACACACAATCAAGTCCCACATTCACATCAAGGGGATACCTATTCCTTCACGCATTGGTCAGCCTATCCACCGCCGTTCCCAGGGTTAATCTGGTTGACAGAAAATGTATTCAAGACATCAAAGCCTTGCCTATCAGCAACTTTCATGAACTGGACGTGGGGTGCGATGTTAAAGCGGGATCTCTGGTTTGCCACAAAACTAAGCGTGCAGGACTCAGTGTGGAGCCCTAGCACTGTTTAAACGAAGTGCTTATTTGTTGCTCCCCGGACCTAGTGTGGACAAATACTTTTGTACACCATAAACCACTAATTCACTACCTTTTTGCTCACCTCACCCCACGCTCCCCACCCCCAGCCCCCCCACCACCCCCCCCCCCGCCACACACCCCCCCCCCGCACCACCCCCCCCCCCTCTCTCTCTCATCTCCATCTTCTCCTACCTCTCTCGGGTCGTCCTTCCCATCTCTTCCCCCTCTCCCCTCTCTCGTCCCCTCCCCTCTCTCTCTCTCTCTCTCTCTCCGCATGTGTGTGTGTGTGTGTGTTTGTGGTGTGTCCTGTGTGGGTGTGCGCGGCCGCCGCAGCCCGCAGCGCGTGTTTGTGTTGTGTGTTGTGTGTGGTTTGTGTGGGTGTGGTGTGTGTGTGGGTGTGTGTGAATTAAAAGAGTTAATAATGTGAATTAAAAATGCTTGTTTGAAGAAAGCATATAAAACTAATTCTGTTTGAGGCAACTCTTTCTCCTCTAAGAAAATGACTGGAAAGATGTAGCTTTCGTAAGTTGGACATAACCTTTCTTCAGTTTCATGTGTCGTGAGGACTGGAATATATTTTCATGCAAAAACTGATTCTTCTGAAATTCCTGGACGAAATAAATCAAAATGAATCGTTCTGTCCTCGTTTCAAATCTTGTGAAACTTTTTGTTCTTTCTCCTTTAATTATTGAAAAGCCTACAGAAGTCACACCGCGAGTAACAGGATAACTATACTACCCAATCCTTCCAGATTGCAGAGTGATTTTTCCAGTCCAACACATGTCAATCTTCATTTCAACTAGAATCTTTTTCAACTTTCAATTAATTTTTTTTTTTCCATTTTTTCTTTTTGATAGACAACTGGAGCTTTTTTTTTGAATTCTCAGTGTTGGACACCTCCCCGCTCTCGCTCTATCAGGATGAATGTATTGAGATACGCTACTAAGTCCTACTAAACTAACTTTGTGTGATAATGTTCCTAAGTACTAGTCTTATATAGGTCATATTGCTGGAAATTTGGTTGATTGCCATTTTTATTAATATATAATTGCCATTCATTTTTATATTTGCAGTAAGTAACAGGTTGGCCAAAATATTTGATAGAAAATCTCAAACCAATTTTGTGGTACCACTTAACAGGGTATTTCATTTTAATTGCAATCCCCAATGTTTTGGTTTGAAAAGTACAACATG
>JADBJO010013766.1:27901-42901 GCA_016801955.1 Conus betulinus
CCCTTCACTAGCTACCTGAGGGAGTGCTCTTGGTGTCAAATAAAGACACACCACAGTCCATAATTCTGTGGTGTTCTCACCACCAAGGGTTCAAAAAAGAATCCAACAGCACCTCCAAAGCAGCCAGGGAAGGGTAGTAAATGGAACAAAACGAAAGTGTGGAGAGGAAAAATAGATAGATAGATAGATAGATAGATAGATAGATAGATAGATAGATAGATAGATAGATAGATAGATAGATAGATAGATAGATTCATAGATACATAGATACAGAAATACATAGACAGATATAGGATTTACTTCAAAGAGATACATACATACATACATACACACATACATACATACATACATACATACATACATACATACATATATACATACATAGACATATAGATGCATAGATACATAGATGCATAGACAGATACATAGATAGATAGAAAGATAATCAGAAACATGTAAATCAGAAACAGAAACGAGATCAAGTAGGCGAGCACTTGGAAAGAGAATTCATCTTTATCCATTGTGCACCTAATGCATTCCTACACATATAACTTCACCATAATTTCCTGATCCAGGGACTTTCAATGCGCTGGACTCTTGCTTCAAAGAAAGGAGAATAGGTCAAATCGATTGCTACTATATGCGGGTGACAAGCAATGATTCAGGGATACTGTTCTATGTACAGGTGACACAGAATGATTCAGGGATACTGTCTATGTACAGGTGGCACAGAACGATTCAGGGATACTGTCTATGTACAGGTGACACAGAATGATTCAGGGATACTGTCTACGTACAGGTGGCGCAGAATGATTCAGGGATACTGTCTATGTACAGGTGGCACAGAATGATTCAGGGATACTGTCCATGTACAGGTGGCACAGAACGATTCAGGGGATACTGTCTATGTACAGGTGGCACAGAACGATTCAGGGATACTGTCTAAGTACAGGTGGCACAGAACGATTCAGGGATACTGTCTAAGTACAGGTGGCACAGAACGATTCAGGGATACTGTCTATGTACAGGTGGCACAGAATGATTCAGGGATACTGTCTACATACAGGTGGCACAGAATGATTCAGGGATACTGTCTATGTACAGGTGGCACAGAATGATTCAGGGATACTGTCTATGTACAGGTGACACAGAATGATTCAGGGGATACTCAAGTGTTCCAGTTGCCGTGTGTGGATGGATTTCAGTACGAGGGATCCAAAGACGCCTCAGTCTTCACTGAGGTACAGGTCTTCGTGTTTGAATGGTGGTGAGAGTGTGTGGAAGAACAGCTGTATGGACGAGGAAAGGAGCGAGGGGGGTGGGGCAAGGAGAGAGGTGAGATACAAGGTCTGAATGTTTGTTTGTTTGTTTTTTTGCTGTCCCAACCTCTGCGCCACTTTAGAGGCAGTGCACCCACGCCGCTCATTCCGACACCCGTCCACAGCCACAGCCCGGTCGGTCCCACCGCAGCCCCGGCACCGGTAATCCACAGGGAGCAGTCAAGAGGCAACCCACCGGAGGAGACACTGCACTGCTTCCGAGTCACTTCGGTGGTGTTGAGTCGCGCCTCTTCTGATCTAACATACGCAGGACACGACCTACTAAGCCCCCTACTGACGGCAATAATTGCTTAGTCACAGAGCCGGCGTGAGTGAGGTCTCCCTCCGGAGGGTGACACCACGTCCGTCCAACGACAGTCCCCATGGACTCAGCGATACCGGTGACCCCGAGCGGAACCAAACCAAGGTCACAGACGTGGAGAGGACATCGAAATTGAGGTCACCATGAGAGCAGCAGGGCATGAAGGGCCACAGAATTTGAGACTTTTTTATGCTGATCGATGAGAATGAGGATGATTAAGATGATGCTACGGATTTCCATTTCGGTCTGAGACTACATGACAGGGCTGTACTCTACTCTTCCTTTCATAATATATCCTGGCGTCAACCAGGCCCGAGAGATACAGGCACCTGCAGTGTTGGTCAGGAAATTTGAGCAACACTCTCAGAAACGCATCCATTAAGTGGATGAAACTCGACTGTGTGGTCCCAGTCTTCCCGACTGAGTACGCAGCAAACTCAACTCTGGGTAGGAGCCGGTCGGGGCAGAAAAACCCACATGACTCTGATGGGATTCGAACCCACGACCTTCCAGCCGGGAGTCCGCGACGCTAACCACTTCGCCACGGCGGCTGGTTGAATGTTTGTATTTTAGCAAACACGTATGTAAATGAGGGGGACAAGAGGACCCATATCCCAATGACGAACATGGTTTCTGGTGTTATCGGAGATCGAATTGTGCTGAGTGTGTTTGGATTAGGGAGAGAGAGAGAGATAGAACTCGGAACTCGGAACTCGGAAATACTTTACTTGTAAGGCCACCGGCCGTATACAAGGGGGCACACACATGCGGGAAAAGGGGAGTTATGAACCGAAAAGAAACAAAGAAAGGATTGCAAAGAACAGAAAAACATCCTCCTCCAGGCAATTAATACATTTTGGCGAGAAACAGTACAATCTTTGTCTACTACACTGACAGAATAATAGCTTTATAGACAACATTCCACCCAGCAATATAAACAATATAACCACCACTTCGTGAGCAACATGTATATGTGTTTATGGCATCATGCAAAAATAACAACAAACACATGACTCTACGTGGTGAAAAGGGCTAGCTGTTGGCTAACATACGTTCTCTATGCTTTAATGAATAAAAAAAAATATACATCCCCACATCTCTGAGTACTAAGGTATTTTCATTACTCAATAAGAACGTACACAGCCCTTCGTCTGAAGAGTTGACATAAAAATATTTAGCTACGTACTTTTCTCTAACTTCTTTATATTCTGCACAGTAAAATAGAAAATGTATTTCAGTTTCAATATTATCACAAAATGGACATTTAATTGAAATATTTAGCCAAAACGTTATTGATCTGTAATTCATTGATACCAAGCCTAAATTTTGTAAACGCTGTTTTAAATTTTTTTATCGTTATGACTGAAAGATATTGTTCACACACTAAAGATGATTTGAAGTTTCTATAAAATTTAAATCTATCACTTTCATTTATTTTAGCTACCCACTCTTGTTGAAAACAGTCTATCATTCTCTGTCTGAATATTCTTAAAAACTGTCTTTCGTTTCCTACTCCTCCATTTAACCAAACCTCTGAAAAACCATATCGATCAAGGCATGATTTTATTGAATAGACCAGTAGGATATTGTGAATGTCCTCCGCTGTTAGAACGGGACACTGAATTATACTGCATGACGAGGGCTTGATACGGTAAACGACGAAGAGTCATCTTTTTGTACTAAAAACCAATAACGCAGACTACTGATGGTGCTATCTATGTATAGAGGATATCTTCCTGTCTCGCCATATGCCATTGTGTTTGGGGTTCTAAGGTTCACATTCAAAAGTTTTTTACAAGCGAAGAGATGTACAGATTCTATTATTTTAAATTGTGTTGTCCCCCATATTTTCAGAAGCGTATAACAGCATAGGTTTGACTTGTGCATCGAAAAGCCGAAAAAACAACGTAACATTACCCTCCTAAGCTCCACATGGTTTTCATAATGTCCACAACTTTAGCTTTGGCTCTTAGCTAGCTCCTTCTAAAGCAGAAACGAAGGACAATTTAGTTGTAAGAGTGAAACCTAAATATTTATAGCTATTTACGATTTCTACTTCTGTCCCTTTGAAGAACCATTTTTTCTGTGCGTGAGAGATGACCACCCTTTCTGAATACAATAATTTTTGTTTTATCTAAGTTAACAGTTAATCCTAATCTGTCTGAGGCTCTGGCCAGATTATCTAGTTGATTTTGCAACCCAACAGGAGTTAAGGACATTAAGACAATGTCATCTGCGAACAAAAAAAGGAGGAAAATTTCTCTCAGGCCTGGTAAAAATTGAAAACCGTGTTTTCCTTTTGCAGTCACCTCTTCTGCAACATCTGATATTAAATAAAAGAAAAGATAACTGGAGATAATAAACAACCTTGTTTTAAACCGCCTGGACATTCGAAAAAGTCTGATAAAGAAGCGCCCCACCTCACGCAAGCCTGTACTGAAGAGTACATGCCCTGGAGCATATGTAGCATTTTGGTTGAAGTTTTAATCTTTGTTAGTATTTTCCACAAGTGGTCTCTATCAACGGTATCGAACGCTTTCATATAGTCTATAAAAGCCACATATAGTTTGCCTTTAATTCCATGGTTTAAGGTATCGCGTATCATAGTTACTAATGTAAAATGTGATCAATTGTGGAGTAGTTTTTTTTTCCGGAATCCTGCCTGTTCTTCACATATTTTCTCCTCACTTTCGGCCCAGCTGTAAAGGCGAATATTTAGAATGCTTGTAAAAACCTTGCTAATTATACTTAGAAGTGATATTCCGCGATAATTATCGAGAATGGTTGGATCACCTTTCTTAAACAAGGGAATTACGATTGATCGAGTCCAGTCTTCAGGAAAGTAGCCGGAGTTGTATAATTTATTAAACAATTTCGTTAAAAAAGGAGTAACAAGACCTTCTATTGATTTCAAAAATTCTGGACAAATCTCGTCAATTCCTGAGGATTTCCCACACTTTCAGCTTATGGATAGCTCTTTTAACTTCATCTGCTGTAATTTGTGCATCCAGAACTGGTATGAAAATGTCTTCTTCGTCATTTGAGGTAACATTAGCTTCATCACTGCTATGATCACTTACCTGTCCTAGTATTCGTTCAAAATGATCTTTCCACTGTCCTATTTCTATAGAAGGCGCTTGGCGCGGTTTACTTCTGACATTTGCGCACGTGCGACCAAAATCTGCGGCCATCAAATCTATCTTTCATTAATGTTTCTCTTATATTATATCATAATAAGTTTTCCTTTTCTCCTTAAGCACATTTTTATACTGAGATCGTTCCCGTCTAAGATTTGTTTTATGTTCATCCTTTTTTCGTGCGCCTATAGCGTCCAAGTGCACGTATTACATTGCGTTTTTGTGAGTCACACTCCCCGATCGTACCAATTCTTTTTACGTTCAAATTTTTTGCCTCTTATCATTGTCGTGCGTCGCATACAGTCGCCTGCTTGGATTAAAACGTCTGAAAATCTTTTCAAAGCTAAATCGATATTTTCAGAATCTAGCAGTGTGTTTGCCTCTTCCAGGGCGTTCAGAAAATCAAGGGACGATACATTTGCACGAAAAACATGCTCTTTGGTAGGTCCCATTTAAGTTTACTGCTAAAACTCTCCAGTGTCCTCTACAGTGGATTCTTGGGGAATGTCTCTTTTTACGCGGAGTTCGACAGGCATGTGCTTAGATTCCATACGTGTAGAAACGTTTTAAACTGTTTATCAAGGACAAAATATCAGGGGAACAAAAATAATAGTCGATCACACTATCTCCATTATCTGAAATTAATGTATAAGAACCATCAAAGCCTTTTTGAATTAAACCATTCAATGGTACAATTTGGAGAGCTGTACAGAATTCTTTTAGACGTCTACCAAAGCCATTTTCACTTAAGTCTTCTGATCTTCTTTGAAATAAATCGTCCTGAACAAAAGTCCTACCATCATCAAAAGAAACATCATCGCATTCCAGACACCAGTTTCCAATTCTAGCGTTCATATCGCCACCAATGATTATGTGTAC
The DNA here is from genome assembly GCA_016801955.1 of Conus betulinus. NCBI lineage: Eukaryota > Metazoa > Mollusca > Gastropoda > Neogastropoda > Conidae > Conus > Conus betulinus. The sequence goes on from JADBJO010013766.1 coordinate 33,559, forward strand.
ATCTTCATCCTTTTCACTGAGTGATAACACAAAAACTGTTCAAGTTCTTCAATGGCACAATCATAATCTTTTTCTCTGTAGTAGGGACTGCCAACTGGGTGATTATACATTCCAATAAATAAAACATCTTTTTCACAACCAAAAAGTGATTTACACAAACGAACACATAGCATGTTATCAACGTGTGTCTTAACTTCAGATACAAATTGCTTTAAGGAATTTTTAACTAAATCATTGTTCCTCCTGAACCTCTACCCATCCTGGATAGTTTAACAGCTGGCGAATGCAGTACAAAATAGTCATCAAAGTGAATACTGAAATCAATGAAGGGAAAGTAAAAGTCTCCATCAAACAACAAACATCAAACAATTTAATGTAATAAATAAAATCATGATCAGATAGCTTGTTTATCAAGCCTTCAATGTTCCAAATAAGAAAAGAAAGAGAGAAAACAATTCTGTTTCTGGATGGCGTGTTTGTGTTTTGTTCTTTGTTTGTATCTGTGATAGTTACATTGCTCGATTCACCCAGTCTGTCTTGTCCGTGCATGGGCCTGTGAGTGTTTGTGTCAGCTGTATGTAGTATAGTTGTGCCGCGTTGCAGGCCTCGGCCACTTCCCTATTCACTATTCTGAACCGTATTTCCCGTGCAATCACGCCCCGCTCCCCAAGTCTCTAACAGGTTGGCCTGTCTCTCACTGGTCACGATTGAGCGAGTTTTGGGTTTGCTGCTGGCTCGCTGTGCGCCTTGTATTAACAGTTTATCAGTAGGTGTATGGGCCGTGGGCACAGGGCAGTCTCTGACGTCATTCGTTTTTTCTGCGTTTCCCATTGGCTGCTTGTGACCTTCTGTCGTGTTGATGGGGGGCGTGGCATCTCTGAGCGGGGTGGCGTTCTTCCCTCTTCCCTTCTTTTGTTTCCGATCGCGATCAGGGATGGATCGGGGGTGATCGATGACCTTCAGCTTGCCGTTGGTGTAATAACCAGCTTTGCCTTGCTCTCTCAGCTCTTTCAACTTGGCTGACTGCCGTTTTGTCAAGTCCTGAGCAACACGAATGCCATCCTCTTTCATCTTGTCCCTGGCAGAATGGGCCTTCATCACATTCATCAGATCTCCCCATCTCTGGAATTTGGCGATGATGGGGCGAGGTGTGGTGCTTTTTGGATTCTGTCTGCCCAATCTATGTGCACGTTCGATTACATCTGTCTTCCAGTTCATGTCAGGCAAATAACTGACAATGTTTCCTGGATGACACTCTCGCAACATTCGTATTTGCCCCCCTCAGGAATGCCAAAAAATTTTGCATTGTTGCGCCTGGAAAAGCTCTCGAGTCGGTCAATTTCATCTTGCAAGTCATCAACAGATCTGTGCAGCTCTTCCTGTTGCCTCTCCCATATTGTTGATGCTGGTTGTGTTAGCGTTCACTGAGTCTCGTAATTCAGCAATATCATGAGCAAACACACTGATGATTGACTTCATCTCTTCTTGATTTCTTTCGATGTTTTTCATTGTCTCAGCTTGGCAGTTCACTGCCTGGAGAAGCTGTGCTGATTTATGATCAAATGATTGTTGCAGTGTTTCGACCATCTTTGACAACCTGCTGTCGAGATTGGACTCGAGCTGTTCCATAAATTTTTGCTGGCTTGTGTCTTGTTTTTGTGGATGGCCCAGGATTTTTCTGAACATCATTTGAGAGCAACACACGCCGCAAAGCAAACGCACTGTTCACTGTCACCACCATCACGCCACGGCGGCTGGTTGAATGTTTGTATTTTAGCAAACATGTATGTAAATGAGGGGGACAAGAGGACCCATATCCAATGACGAACATGGTTTCTGGTGTGTTATCGGAGATCGAATTGTGCTGATTGTGTTTGGATTAGGGAGAGAGAGAGAGAGAGAGAGAGAGAGAGAGAGAGAGAGAGAGAGAGAGAGAGAGAGAGACAGACAGACAGACAGACAGACAGACAGAGACCTAAACACATATTGAAAGGGTGGAGAGGCAGTTGATTCCGACAGACTCACTGGAGCCTTCACGGGGGCATGCAAGTGAGACTGGCAGGTGAACACAGGGATGGTGATGACGTTAATGATCATGATACGAGAGAGAGACAGAGACAGAGCCAGAGAGAGACACAGACACAGACACAGACAGAGAGAGAGAGAGAGAGAGAGAGAGAGAGAGAGAGAGAATGACAATGACAATGATTTTGATTTTGAAAATTATCAAAACGGTTGAAGTATTTGCTTAGTTAGCCTTTTTTTCTTATTTGCCGTTACTATTCTACGAAGCTAGTACTAAATGATACAAGGCATGCATCAAAACATGACGATACCAACAAACAACACCAAACCAACAAACTAACAGAGAGAGAGAGAGAGAGGTGGGGTAGGAGGAGAAGAGAGTTGCCTGCCCCTGTGTGTGTGTGCAGTGGGACCTGACCTGTGAGAAGTCGGCCCTGACAGAGCTCAGTCAGACGCTGATGATGGTGGGCCAGGGGCTGGGTGCCTTCGTATTTACCTCCCTTGCCGACCGCTTCGGCCGGAAGCCCATCTACGTCATCAGTTCCGTCGGCGTGTTGGCGGTGTCGGTGGCCATGGCGTTCTCCCCCAACTTTCATTTCTTCATCGTCTGCCGCGTGTTGCTCGGAGCTCTTCAAGAGGCAAGTGGCTCTCTACATTCCTCCAATGGTCTGCAGGGAACACATAAATACATGTCCCATCTGACAACCACACCTGACAACAACCACACCTAACAACCCACACCTGACAACCACACCTGACAACCACACCTGGCAGCCACACCTGACAACCACACCTGACAACCCCACCTGACAACCCCACCTGACAACCTGACAACCCCACCTGACAACCACACCTGACAACCACACCTAACAACCACACCTGACAACCACACCTGGCAGCCACACCTGACAACCACAGCTGACAACAACACCTGACAACCATATCTGAGAACAACCACACCTGACAACCACATCTGACAACCACACCTGACAACCACATCTGACAACCACACCTGGCAACCACACCTAACAACCACACCTGACTGACAGCTACACCTGACACCACACCTGACAGCTACACCTGACACCCACATCTGACAATCACACCTGACAACCACATCTCACAACCACACCTGACAACTACACACTGACAACCACACCTGACAACCACATCTGACAACCACATCTGACAACCACACCTGACAGCCTTCTTCGCCAATCAGGCCTGAAAACCACATCTGACAATCACACCTCACAGCCACACCTCACAACCACATCTCACAACCACAACTGACAGCCTTATTCACAACCACACCTGACAACCACACCTGACAACCACACCTGACAACCATACCTGACAACCACACCTGGCAACCACACCTGACAACCACACTTGCACAACCACACCTGACTGACAACTACACCTGACAACCACACCTGACAAGCAGATCTGACAACCACATCTGACTGACGACTACACCTGACATGCACATTTGAATGACGACTACACCTGACAACCACACCTGACAACAACCACACCTGACAACCACACCTGACAACAACCACACCTGACAACAACTACACCTGACAACCACACCTGACAACCACACCTGACAACAACCACACCTGACAACCACACCTGACAACAATATCTGACAACTATATCTGACAACCATATCTGACAACCACACCTGACAACCACACCTGACAACCACACCTGACACCCATACCTGACAACCACACCTGGCAACCACACCTGACAACTACACCTGACAACCACACCTGACAACCACACCTGGCAACCACACCTGACAACCACACCTGACAACTACACCTGAACCTGGCAACCACACCTGACAATTACACCTGACTGACAACTACACCTGACAACCACACCTGACAACCACATCTGACAACCACACCTGGCAACCACACCTGACTGACAACCACACCTGACAACCACACCTGACAACTACATCTGGCAACCACACCTGACAACCACATCTGACAACACACTTGACAACCACACCTGGCTGACAACCACACCTGACAACCACACCTGACTGACAACCACAACTGACAACCACACCTGACTGACAACCACACCTGACAACCACATCTGACAACCACACCTAACAACCACACCTGACTGACAACTACACCTGACAACCACACCTGACAACCACACCTGACAACCCACATCTGACAATCTCTTTCCCCAATCAGGCCTGACAACCACACCTGACAACCACACCTCACAACCACACCTGACAACCTTATACAACCACACCTGACAACCACACCTGACTGACAACTGCATCTGACAACCACACGTGTCAGCCACACCTGACAACCATACCTGTCAGCCACACCTGACAACCATACCTGACAACCCCATCTGACAATACCTGCTAACCACACGGGACGGGACACATGTCCGTACCACTTCATTTTCCTCTTCTTGACGACTGAGTGGGTCTTCATGGGGTCCAATTACTTATTGAATATTTCTACAGACTTCTTCATTTGGCATGTGGTCTGTGTAATTGATGTCCAAGATCTTTCTGTAGCATCTCATTTCAGTTGCTAGAATTCTTCTTTATAACTCTACTGCGAGTGTCCAAGTTTCACACGCATACAGAAAAACTGAGAGGGCAAGGGAGCGCATCAGGTGGATCTTGGAGCGAAGACTGAGGTTCTGTGTCTCTCCATACAGTTTTTAGTTTCGCCACTACAGCTGTTGTTTGTGCAGTCCTTGCCATAATCTCAGGCTTTGAGCCTTCATCAGGTATGACGGATCCTAGGTATTTGAAGGTCTTCACGGTTTCCAAGGTTGTCCTGCTGACTTTGATCTCTGCCTTAATGCCTCCAGTACTGTTGGTCATGAGCTCAGTCTTTTCGGCGCTGATCTCCATGCCGCATTCGGAAGCTGCTTTGTCAAAATGTTCCAGCTCATCAGCTCATGTTTATTTCCTGCAAGGCCGCCAATATCACCTGCAAATCGCAAATGGTAGTTGTTTTTCCCCCGATGCTAACTGTTCCTTCATAATTTTCCAAGGCATCCTCCATGATTCTCTCTAAGAAGACATTGAAGAGGGTTGGTGAGAGCAGACATCCCTGGCGCACGCCGACAGTAATACAGAACCAGTCATCTATGTTGCCATTCAGGAAGACGGCGATGGTGGCTTTGTTGTACAGCTCTTCAATTATGTACCCAGACTAGCTCCACAATAATAAGGTAGATCTTCGTCAAACTGGACAGAGTTCTTTGTATATGGCGAGAGGTGGGGTGAGGGCGGGTGTCACCCCCAACCAGACACTCCATATTAAGAGCTGTGGGGTTTAAGACAGACCATAGACAGAAATAAGGGATGGGGTTGCACATATACACACTAGAAACGTTTTTGAGAATGGGGGCGTTTTCTTCCTTTGTGCAAGGACACAGTAAACACACAGGGTTGACGTCTCCTCCTAAACCAAATTTCAAAAGGAAATGACAACAAATCCACCAGATAACAGGGACAAACAAATTACAAGACAGAACACGACGCGTTTCGGCCTCTTAGATCTTCTTCAGACAAGATAAGCAACATTTAAGACGACCAAAAGGAAGAACGAGCAATCCCTTATCTTCTGGAATTCGGCGGAAGATGGGCGTTGAAATGATTGTTCGTTCTTTGCTTTCATTGTCCCCAATTTTGTTCATCTTGTCTGGAGAAGACCCAACAGGTCGAAATGCTTCATGTTTTGTCTTGTAATTTGTTTGTCCCTTAATCTGGCAAATTTGCCGTAATTTCCTCTTAAAATTCTCTCATCTTAGTCATTAATTCATTTATCCATCAGCTTAAACTCATGCGCAGAGTAGTCTTAAAATTTAGCGGATGTGGTGTAGCGTATATGGACTAGTCCGCACGCAGTGACGCCTCCTTGATAAAACTGAAACTGACACTTCCTTTCCAACTTGTTTCAAAATCCTGCAGTCACCTCACTTAAAACCCTCCTCCTACAACGTGGTGACGTCCCTTGAAGCAGGCTGTATGTGCCTGTCTACTTCCTACAACGTGGTGACGTCCCTTGAAGCAGGCTCTATGTGCCTGTCTACTTCCTACAACGTGGTGACGTCCCTTGAAGCTGGCTCTGTTTGCTTTTCTTATCACTTCAGTCAGTGTAATATGTTTACGATTTTTCCCCCATAGCTGCTTAATATATGAATTTTTGTTTAAACACTCATCTATTTTTCCCACGTACTTATCAGGTTTTGATGTAGAACTGTGCTGACGGAGGTTTTGATGTAGAACTGTGCTGACGGAGGTTTTGATGTAGAACTGTGCTGACGGAGGTTTTGATGTGGAACTGTGCTGACGGAGGTTTTGATGTGGAACTGTGCTGACGGAGGTTTTGATGTAGAACTGTGCTGATGGAGGTTTTGATGCAGAATTGTGCTGACGGAGGTTTTAATGTAGAACTGTGCTGACGGATGTGCCTCAGGGGTCGGGCCTGGTGGGCTACACCATGTTCATCGAGCTGCTGCCCAGGAAGTGGCGGACTCTGGCAGGGCTGACGGCTGGGGCGGCCTGGTCTGTGGGCGTCATGCTTCTCCCGGGCCTGGCTTACGCCATGCGGGACTACTCGTGGCGACACCTACAGTTGTTGATCTCCGCCGCTTCCCTCTACTCGCTCATCATGCCTTGGTGAGAGGAGGGCGGGAGGGACAGCGGGTCTCTTTTTTCTTTGTCTGTCTGCCTGTCAGTGCGTCAGTCAACACAGCCGAAAACATGAGACTGAACAGGGTAGGGTATCCTAAAAAGGGCTGCTCAGTCGCTCAGGGGGCTGCTTACCGCCACTGCTGCTCCGATTCAGTGACGGCCGACCATATGGCCTGAGCCGCCTGTGTGCAGGTCTGCGGCTACGACTTCCAATGCACTCACACCTGTCGCTTCGTCACTCACCCATCGCCACAGGACTTGGTGATAAGGGGTAGGAAGAAGGATGACTGATGACATGTGCGATGATTCTGATTAAAGTGAGGAAGAGTTTCGCGTCGTCGACCTCACTCTCTCGTTGGACACCACCTGTATTCAATGGCAAGACAAGGTCGAGACGGTTGAAGATGGAGGCGGATACAGTGCATGACCGAGATATTCTACGTGCCTCATCTAGCTCTGTGCACTCCACCACTTTGCTGTAACTGCCTTTCCCTCCGTTGAACCATAATGATTTCTTCCACAGAGTCCGCTGGTGTCTGATCTTTGCATGCGTAGGTAAACAAGCCTTAACTCATACTGATACCCCCCACTACTGTGAACTGCAGCAGGGTGTCGCTTTCCTCCGCCTTCACAGCCGTTGGAAATGCATCTTCATCCCGCCTGTTCTGCCGTTGGAACTTGGTTTGCCAGATTTTTTTTGTTCGACATTGACTCCTTTAGATCCGTCGTGCTAAGCCTTGGGGCTCGCGCTGCCAAGTTACCATGAGTTACCTCTGGGAGGATGTGGCTGGAAACCACGCACGATCAGTGTGGAAGTGAAAGAGGCTATGCCGAGCCAGAGGACTAACACTGCAAGGATGCCCCGCTGATGTCAGTACCTGTGCCAGGCAAAAACTACATATAGCACCACAAGCAAGCAGAGCAAAGCAAAGCAGAGCAAGCAAGCGTGGACAACATGCAGCCATCACCACAACACAAAGCAAAGACACAAGGCCCGGGGTGGGCACATAGGAAGAATCCTATAGATATTTCCACTGCCCATACCACCATCGCTTTTCACTTCCTGGGATTTTTCACCCCTACAACACCGCATACCGGGATAAAGAGCATGAGTAGTCTTAAGACCTGTCTCCTTTTTCCCCTTTGGTATGCGTGGATTTATCCCTCTGCGAGTTGCTATTTAACTGTTGGTTGTGGATAAATCCGTTTGGTGTTTTTATATATCATTTTTTTTTTTTTTAGATTGAGTGCAGGTATGGCCATGAATCTCTTTGCATGCTGGATGTTTATTGACTAGATGTGTGGATTAATCCCTATTGCGAGTTGTTTATTTGTAGGGTTTGGAATTGTTCCTTTGCAAGATGCGTATTGATTATAGGTGTGTGGATAAATATGTGGTGGTTCTTTATTAAATGTAGGTATGTGAATTAATCCCTTTGATTCTTGTTTAATGACTGTAGTTGTATGGAGTTATTCATTTTGCTGACTGTTTTTTGAAAGGTGAAGGGTGTGTATATTAATCACTGTGCAGTTTTTATTTGATTCATCCGTGTGGCTTCATCCGTTTGCAAGTTGTTTACTGACTGTAAGTGTGTGGATAAATCCCTTTGCCGGTTATTTATTGATGTTAGGTGCATAAATCCCCTTGCCGGTCGTTCGTTAATTGTAAGTGTGTCGATAACTCGCTTTGCGTGTCATAAATGTGAGGTATGGACTAATCCCTTTGCGTGTTGTAAGTGTGGGTGTGTGAGTTCATTCTTTTGCTAGTTGTTCATAATTATAGATGTGTGGTTTATCCTTTCAGTAGTCATGATTGTAGATATGCGAATCAATCCTTGGCTGGTGTAGATTGTAAGATTGTGGATCAGTCTTTTGTTTGTTGTGATTATTGAAATGTGACTCAATCCTTGGTTGGTTTAGATTGTAAGAATGTGAATCAGTCTTTTAATTGTTGTGTGATGATTGAAATGTGAATCAGTCCCTTGGTTGGTTTAGATTGTAAGAACATGCATCAGTCTTTGGTTGTTGTGATTATTGTTGAAATGTAAATCAATCCTTGTCTGCTGTAATTGTAGGAATGTGGGGGCTGGAATAGTTCAGTCGGTAGAGCGCCTGACTCGTAATTTTGGTGATCCTGGGGTTGCGGATTCGAATCTCTGCCGGGCCGTTCCGATACAAGTGGATTTTTCCCCTCGGAGTTAACATTGGTTCTGACTCTATTTCCCAAATAGTTCTTCGAACAAGACTATAAAACGAGGTTCCCTGTGTGAACACACGCATAACATCTTGCACACACGTAAAATCCCATCACCAATGTTGGAAGAGAAGTCAGTTTGGCCGTTAGTATGGATGACACGTTACACATAGCAAGCACTCTGCGTGAAAAAATCAAAGAATGAAAGAGTTGTAAAACTGTATGAACGATATTGACTGAATGACACGGGAAACGACTGAATGAAGCGCTGGCAGGCAGCTCTTCGGTCGGCTCTACCCAGGTAGGCAGCCCGTTGTGTAAACGAAAATGCAGATTGTAAGGCGCTTAAAGCTTGGTCTCTGGCCAGGGATAGGCGATATGTAAGTAGTCTCTTTAGAGAGAAAAACAAAAAGGAAATA
>JADBJO010013766.1:47901-50977 GCA_016801955.1 Conus betulinus
ACCGTTTCCTGAACTTCTTCTTGCAGGCTCTGATGGAATTCCCTGCCTTCCTCACTGTCTACCTCTGCCTCAGAAAGTAAGTGATTGTTACCTCACTGTCTACCTCTGCCTCAGAAAGTAAGTGATGTCTGCCTCACTGTCTACCTCTGCCTCAGAAAGTAAGTGATGCCTACCTCACTGTCTACCTCTGCCTCAAAAAGTAAGTGATGTCTACCTCACTGTCTACTTCTGCCTCACTGTCTACCTCTGCCTCACTGTCTACCTCTGCCTCAGAAAGTAAGTGATGCCTACCCCACTGTCTACCTCTGCCTCAGAAAACAAATGATGTCTACCTCAGTGTCTACCTTAGCCTCACTGTCTACTTCTTTCTGCCTCAGAGCAGAAAATAAGTGATGTCTGCCTCACTGTCTACCTATGCCTCGCTGTGTACCTCTGCCTCAGAAAGTAAGTGATGTCCACCTCAATGTCTACCTCTGCCTAAGAAAACAAGTGGTGTCTCCCTCACTGTCTACCTCTGCCTCACTGTCTACATCTGCCTCACTGTCTACATCTGCCTAAGAAGGTAAGTGATGCCTACCTATGCCTCAGAAAGCAAGTGGTGTCTACTTCACTGTCTACCTCTGCCTCACTGTCAACCTCTGCCTCAGAAAGTAAGTGATCCCTACCTCACTGTCTACCCCCACTTCAATGTCTACCTCTGCCTCACTGTCTACATCTGCCTCAAAAAGTAAGTGATGCCTACCTCCTTGTCTACCTCTGCCTCACTGTCTACCTCTCTGCCTCTCTGCCTTACTGTCTATCTCTGCCTCACTGTCTACCTCTGCCTCAGAAAATAAGTTATGCCTAACTCACTGTCTACCTCTGCTTCACCGTCTACCTCTGCCTCATTGTCTACTTCTGCCTCACTGTCTACATCTGCCTCAGAAAGTAAGTGATGCCTTCCTCACTGTCTACCTCTGCCTCACTCTCTACCTCTGCCTCAGAGAAAAATAAGTGATGCCTACCTCAATGTCTACCTCCGCCTCACTGTCTGCCTGTGCCTCAGAAAGTAATTGGTGGCGACGACATGGAAAGGGGGAGGGGAGGAAGGCAGCAATATTAACATTATCATGACTGCTCCTAGACAATTACTGTCCTAATAAGAGTGTGTGACGCCCCGCACATGTTGAGTGGCAACAGGCAGAAGTGAACATGATTGAGATGACTCGGCAGCAGTGAGGCGTCTCCTCTGGTGAGGTGTGTGATGGTGACCTTTTCTAACTCCCTGCTCATCCTGCAAGGTGTGGTGGACATCCTGGGGGTGGGGGATGAGTGGATTTGGTGAAATGGACTTTCTAGGCTATTTACTTGAACAACCTCGGATATTACATGTACCTGTGTGTGTGTGTGTGTGTGTGTGTGTGTGTGTGTGTGTGGTGTGTGTGCGTGTGTGTGTGTGTGTGTGTGTGTGTGTCTGTGTCTGTGTCTGTGTGTGTGTGTGTCTGTGTGTGTGTGTGTGTGTGTGTGTGTGTGTGTGTGTGTGTGTACAGGTTCGGCAGAAGGAGCGTCACTTGTGGGTTTCTGTGTCTGGCAGCGGGCTCCCTTCTCCTCTCCTCCCTGCTCCTGGCTACAGGTGTAGTAGTTAAGACAGTGCGGGATAGGATAGGATAGGATAGGATAGGATAGGATAGGATAGGATAGTAGTAATCTCTCTCTCTCTCTCTCTCTCTCTCTCTCTCTCTCTCCTCTCTCTCTCTCTCTCTCTCTCTCTCTCTCTCTCTCCCCTCCCTCTTGTGGGTCATGTCTTTTGTCACGAATGGATAGAGCGCCATTGGTCTAACCTGAGAAAATCATTTTTGATTATCGTTGGACACTGCCAGTTACTGGACTTCCAGTAGTGGCCGCCCTGAACGCCCTGCTGACTGACAACACCGTGCCCAGCTGGAAACTTGCAGGTGAGGGCAGCAACAACATCGTCGTCCTGCGACTGAAGCCAGCCGTCCCTGTCTCAACAACAACGGAGGATCCCGTCTTGAACCGAGGTGCGAGAGTTCAATATTACCGAAAGAAACCGCCCAGCCAGGTGCGACGTGATCGGAAAGAGCAAAGCAGCAAAATAGACAGTTTGAACAGGCTGGTGCCGATAACAGGACCGCTTGTGTAGCGGATGAACTGGCCTTGTTTGACAGAGAATTGGAAGGTCAGGGTACACAGTGCACTACACAGGATGTTACTGAACATATCATGCCTACAGATGTTGACAGCCAGCCTAACACGTCGAATGTTCGAGACAGTCTTCTGCCTGTGTACTCCAGCCAGTCTAAGTGAGAGATCGTTAACCAGGAGATCCAGCACTCTGTCATCGACACAGGCCTCGAGTTATTCTATCGACAGAACGGTGGCAGGCATTGACACGGGTGTGGTGAAGGACTATAGACAGAAGTGTGGCAAGCTTTGACACAGGTGTGGTGAAGGACTATAGACAGAAGTGTGGCAGGCTTTGACACGGGTGTGGTGAAGGACTATAGACAGAAGGTGGCAGGCTTTGACACAGGTGTGGTGAAGGACTATAGACAGAAGTGTGGCAGGCTTTGACACAGGTGTGGTGAAGGACTATAGACAGAAGTGTGGCAGGCTTTGACACGGGTGTGGTGAAGGACTATAGACAGAAGTGTGGCAGGCTTTGACACGGGTGTGGTGAAGGACTATGTTGGCACTTTGAGCGGCAGGTTTCAGAGGAGGTTGAGAGATAGGCACAGAAACTTGGCGTTGAGTAAGATCGTGCCTCATCAGACAGATGGCGTGGCTGTTGTGCGAGTCGGATGACATCGTTTTAGAATGTTCCAGCGATCTAAGCACAGAAGACGATTGTCTGTTCTGGCATATTAAGCAGGAACACAAGAACATGTCAGCAGAAGACCCGTGTGAAACTAGCACATCTGCAGACAGGAAGACATGCCAGCAACGCACAACCCGCAGAGACTCACGCACGTGCTCTAACGGCGGTTGCGCGCTCTCCTCGGCCTGATCCAGTTCTTCCTGGGGTGACTGTCCTCCACTGACCGGATTATGCACACATATCGGACACATTTTGTCG
>JADBJO010013767.1:0-17500 GCA_016801955.1 Conus betulinus
AGAGAGCGAGAGGCAGAGCTACAGACGGAGAGACAGAATTAGGAAGACATACAGAGTAAGAGACTTAGAGGAAGGACGATAGAGGACAGTGAGACAGAGACAGGACAGAAATCGACGACAAAAGTCAGAGAGGAGCAGAGAGAGAGAGAGAGGAGAGACAGAGACAGACGGCCAGACAGGACAGACAGACCAGACAGACAGACAGACAGACAGAAAAAGTGAGAGGAGGGAGGGGGAGGGAGGGAAAAGGAAAAAAAAAAAAGGAGCGAAGAAGAGGAAGAGGGTGAGGTGACAGACAAAGAGACAGAGATAAGGTAGGGAGAGAGCGAGGAGGGAGAGCAGACAGAGGACACGGACAGACAGACTAACGACATCCAGACAACACAGACATACATAGAGAGAGGGGGGAAACACACACACACACACACACACACACCACACACACACACACACACACCACACACAGAGCGAGAGAGAGAGAGAGTATTGTCATTACTAAAGAGGTCTTTGACAAGGGGGAAGGGGGTAATAGAACAATAACATTTACCTTTTCCTTTCCTTGCAAACAAATGGTACAAATACAGACTTCAACATAAGTTAAGGACCACTTGCAATCTGCCTGACAAATGCAACACCCGCGAAACCAAAAATGTTTCATGTGTACAGATATTTAATTGCAACCCTTGTGAATCAAATTAAAGCAATTTCATTTGGATTGCTAATGTGTAAAGAGACCCACCCTGGGAAAAGAAAATCCACAAACATGTTTCTTTAATCTGTTCAAAAACGGATGTGTCCACCCCGCGCAGCAACACAATCGAGACAGCGCTGCCTCATGGAGTTGATGGTGTTTGCGATGACGGCCTGGGGGATGTTTTCCCACTCCTTTCGCAGGACGTGCAGCAGCTGTCCCGATTAGCTGGACGTGGGCGGTTTGCATGGACTCGCCGGCCAAGTTCTCCCCAGATGTTCTCGATTGGATTGAGATCTGGACTGTTCGCAGGCCATGCCATCCTGGTGATCCCAGTTTCCTGAATGAAAGTGTTGACAGCCCTGCAGCGAGTGTGGTGTGGCGTTGTCATCCTGGAGGACAGCTTGGGGTCCGATCTGCTGGAGGGTCGCTGTGACCAGAGACTGTAAGATCTCCTGCAGGTAGCGCTGCCCATTGAGCATGCCCTCCACATGGTAAAGAGGAGTCCTGTAGTGTCGGCTGATGCCTCCCCAAACCATAATGGGTCCTCACGTTGTGTGGTTTTCTTGGGACGCCCTGGGCGTGGCCGTTCCTGGACGGTGCCTGTGGTTTGATGGCGCTGTCTCAGACGGATGATGACCGAGTGTGACACTTGCAGCCTTCTGGCCACCTCTCGGACGCCTACTCCGTCCTGCAGCCAGGCGATAGCTCGGGCACGATCGAAATTTCTCAACTTTCGTCTCGCTGCATGTTGGTGTTGTGCTTTCAGAACGGGTATTCGACGGCTTTTATGGCCATTGTGGTGAGCACAACGCACTCCCATACCTTCATGCTGTCACGTGCATCAGGATTTTCACCTGTAGACAGTTCGAGTCAGTGTGCACGGATTGCTGACAAACAGCTGGTTTTGCCAAACAAGAGCACTTTTCTGCACGCTCAAGGGGAGTCAGTGCAGCTGACTCAATGAAATGATGATGTTGTATCTTACTGATCTCCCCCACATGCGATGAATGATATTATTCATTCATATATCGTTTATATAATGCAATATCCTCAATTTGACCAATATTCATCTGTCTAATGTTCAAGGCTTCCGCGATGAATTTTTTTGCAACTGATTTAATGACAAGGTCGTCATCTGATGATAATACGACAGCAACATCTTGTCTTTTAGCTATGTCTAACTGGAATAATGAACAATTTGTCTGCAATTCTTTATATGCGGTACAGTGGAGCAGCAAGTGTTGTTCGTCTACACTGAGGACGAGGTGATTCGTGGATGTTCCACAGAATTACCTTGTCCTCATGTAGACACATGTCTTGAGAGAGAGAGAGAGAGAGAGAGAGAGAGAGAGAGAGAGAGAGAGAGACAGAGAGAGAGAGACAGAGACAGACAGACAGGCAGACAGACAGACAAACACACACACACACACACACACACACACACACACACACACTCACACACACACACACACCACACACACACAAACGCATACACTCTCATTCACAGAGAGAGAGAGAGAGAGAGAGAGAGAGAGAGAGAGACAGACAGACAGACAGACAGACAGACAGACAGAGAAAACACACACACACACACACACACACACACACACACACACACACACACATATACACTCTCATTCACAGAGAGAGAGAGAGAGAGAGAGAGAGAGAGAGAGAGAGAGAGAGAGAGAGACACACACACACACACACATATCGAGAGACAGACAGACAGACAGACAGACAGAGAGACAGACAGACGGACGGGACAGACACACAGACAGATAGACAGACAGACAGACAGACAGAGAGTCCAAATTATAATTTTTAATGCCAATATCACAACAGAGAGAGAGAGAGAGAGAGGAGAGAGAGAGAGAGAGAGAGCTGAAACGTACTCACCCTCTGAACCATTTTCAGCCGTTATCCTTGTCATGTTGTCATGCAAGCTTTCGGTTTCACTGGTCGCCGCCATCTTTCTTTTTACTCTCCACTCTTCTCCTCCTCCGCAGGCCAGTCAGCAGCAGACGACACAGGCCTCAGTCAGCTTTCCTCCTTTGTCTTTTTACCAGAAACCGTGCACACCTTCCTCACACCAGGCCTCAACAAGTTCCCCTTTTGTCCTGTCACTCGAACAGTACACAAATTTCTTATCACGTCATGAACGTTCTGCCCAAACGTACGCCATGACCGATGTAGTGAAAATGATCTTTGGTCGATCGGCGCCAGGCAAGTTTGTTTTCCTGTGTTAGCGGTGGCTGGCTTTTCATTCCAGCACTGAGCGAGAGGTCTCCCGTGCTATTTCGTCGTTTCTAGGCCGAGCTGCCGTCAAGAAAGAAAGAAAAGAAAGAAAGAAAAAAAAGAAAAAAAAAGAAAGAAAAAAAAAGAAAAACTTGTTCAGGGCGTGTGTGCAATGGAAAGCTTGAATTATGACAATGGTGATCGACAGGCGGTTTTATGACAGGCACTGTACGTCCCTATACCAACAGAGGTTAGGGTGGCAGTATCCCACCATGTCTCGTCTGGCCCTCCGTACGGTGTTGGGGTAATGCCAGCATATATCTAACTGGGAAAGTGGATCGGCTTTCTCTGCGCCTCCCAATAGTGGTGGCTTGGAGGAGTCGAGGTGTGACGGTGAATTAGGGCGTTTAAGCATGACCGTTTCTTTGGTAGGGGAGGAGGTAGGGGAGGGGGGCAGGAGGTTGAGGTTCGGGGTGGGAGAGGGGGGAGGGGTAATTAATTCAGATCTGGACACTGTGGATTTTTTTTCTTTTCTTTTTCTTTCAGTAGAATCTGGTACAAGAGCGGGACTAGATGTTGCTGGGTGTGTGGCACGCTGTAAACACTACACTACTCGCATGCCCGAAAGCTCTACGAGGGGTTTTCAGTAGGACGCCTCTTCAAAACTCCACAAGTAGCCTCCCTTTGACAGACAGCTCCTTTCAGTGAAACATTGAGGAGGGATTCATTCAATTAAAAGCCGTGCCAGTTTGAGCGTATATTCGGCATTTACATAGAACATTCAGGTTTTTCTATACGAATTCTCTGTGATCCCAGACGGAAAGAAAACACATCGGAGAGAAATCATGCTTGAAGGCAAGTCAGCGGTAATGCTTCCTATGTTGAGTGGTTGAGGTTGGTGTGTTGCGCTGGATGGTGAAATTAACGTCATATCAGCTGTGGGCTCTTGTGGACATTTTGTACACTGCGGACGCAACGTAGATATCTTGGCTGCTACTACGACAGCGTTGTGGCATCTGTCTGGCTCTGCGGCAGGAAGGTGGAACTTTTGCAGTCTGGAGTCCCGTTCCTTGGCGGGTTCCTGGACAGATGCCCGGTATCTTTACCCTGAGATTGTTTGTGTGCGATTTTATCGGCGGGAAGACGATCCTTTCCAATCTCTGTGTCCTGGGCGACATTTCGGTGCCTTGGTACCCCCCCCCCCCCCCCCCCCCCCTCCCCCATCCCGGCTGTTTTCAGGGCTGTCTGGCGCGGCCTCATGTCTTCATGGTCGAGCGGCGGCAGTATCGTCCCGCGTGGGGGCCGACTAAGGGGGGGGGGGGGGGGGGGGGGGGAGGGGGGAGGGAGGGGGTAGGACGACCGTTGGCATAGCGCTGCTTCGTACTACTCAAGAGTTCTCGCGTCCCATGCGCCCGAGTTGGCTCTTTTGCCCAGCCTTCCAGAGCTGGTAGATGCCAGAATGCAGTCAGTCACTGGAGCCCGAGTCGAAGCTGCATGCAGTTATCCAGGAAGATGAGGCATGGAAGTGATGTATACCACTCCTAGTGTCGGAGAGGATACAAAAACCATGGAAGTGATGTATACCACCGCCTAGTGTCGGAGAGGATACAGAAACCATGGAAGTGATGTATGGCATATTCCTATTTGTCGGAGAGGATACAGAAACCATGGAAGTGGTAAAATACCACTCCTAGTGTCGGAGAGGATACAGAAACCATGGAAGTGATGTATACCACTCCTAGTGTCGGAGAGGATACAGAAACCATGGAAGTGATGTATACCACTCCTAGTGTCGGAGAGGATACAGAAACCATGGAAGTGATGTATACCACTCCTAGTGTCGGAGAGGATACAGAAACCATGGTGGTGATGTAGGTGGTACCACTCCTAGTGTCTCTCAGAGGATACAGAAACCATGGAAGTGATGTATATTGTCTAGTGTCGGAGAGGATACAGAAAAAACACGAAGCAGAGTAAACCTAGCCGCGAACAGTAGGTCATTAAAAAAGGAAAAATGAAACAGTTAAAAACCGCCAACACCCAATTAGCATATTGCAAATTTCGGTTTATTTTGTAAAACCTTTGATTCAAGCATAAAAAACAAGTTCCTCCACCCCTCCCCCCCTCCGAGAGAGAGAGAGAGAAGAGAGAAGAGAGAGAGAGAGAGAGAGAGAGAGAGAGAGAGAGAGAGATCAATCGGACATGTCTTCCTAAGCTCTTAGGTCACTCCTGCCATAGACAGCATCATGGACTACAGATGTCGCGAGTGTGGGGGCCCTAAGGTGGTGGTACTCCTTCCTCTCACAGGAACAGCAATCCACACAAATATTGGCCTTTATTGTCCCTGCCTTTGGTTGTTACAAACTACACTTCGTTCATAACACCAAAGAGTACGGTTCTGCTGAAAAGGAAGTGCTGTCTGTAAGCAAAAGAAAATGCGATTTACTTACATCGGCGGTACGCTCCTCTACATTCTGATTCATGCACCGAGAAACGTGCACACCCTTCCCACCCTCCGTTCACCCACCTTCACCCTCGCCTCCTCCCTTCTTCCCGGCCACAGGTTACTGAAGTTACCAAACATCAAGTACCCCCCCCCCCCATGATGTCCTTCTTGCACCATCTCAAGGACAGTTTATTGTTCTGTCTCTTTAACATGTGATTCAATGAAAATTGTAAGCTTCTCTGCGATTGTAGGAAGAAACGGCGGCACAAACCTATGGGAAGAAGGCTGCCAGGCATGGCAGAGGTCACAGCGGTGAGGGTGGAGGTCGAGGACCAGTGGGGGAGAAGACGTGGGTGAAGCAGACAAGAAGATGGTATAGGTCAGTAGGTAGAGACCCATGATGTCCTGTTGTGTAGGTCAGTAGGCAGAGACCCATGATGTCTGTTGTGTAGGTCAGTAGTAGGTAGAGACCCATGATGTCTGTTTGTGTAGGTCAGTAGATAGAGACCCATGATGTCTGTTGTATAGGTCAGTAGGTACAGACCCATGCCTGTTGTATAGGTCAGTAGATAGAGACCCATGATGTCTGTTGTATAGGTCAGTAGATAGAGACCCATGATGTCTGTTGTATAGGTCAGTAGGTAGAGACCCATGATGTCTGTTGTATAGGTCAGTAGGTAGAGACCCATGATGTCTGTTGTGTAGGTCAGTAGGTAGAGACCCATGATGTCTGTTGTATAGGTCAGTAGATAGAGACCCATGATGTCTGTTGTATAGGTCAGTAGGTAGAGAGACCTATGATGTCTGTTGTATAGGTCAGTAGGTAGAGACCCATGATGTCTGTTGTATAGGTCAGTAGGTACAGACCCATAATGTCTGTTGTATAGATTAGTAGATAGAGACCCATGGTGTCTGTTGTATAGGTCAGTAGATGAAGACCCATGATGTCTGTTGTATAGGCTAGAAGGGTAGAGACCAATGGCGTCTATTTTATAGGTCAGAAGTGTATACAGTAATGGTTTCTATTGCAGAGATCAGAGGGGTCTGTTGCATAGGTCACAGGAGTAAAGAACATTGACATCTGTTGTAGAGGTCAGGGATAGAGACCAATAATGTATATTGTATAATCTCAGGAGCACAGACCCATAACGTCTATTGTGTAAGTCAGAGGGGTAGAGTCTAATAACATGTATTAATATGTAACGTCGCATATTCATAAAGAGACGCAAAGCCTTCAACATACAGCACGAATCGTAAAATATGATTACAAAACATCATACGTTTACAGAGAGTCACAAAGGCTTCGCTATACAGCACGAATCACAAAGTGTAAGTACATAACGTGGCATACTTACAGAGAAACAGAAAGCCTTCGCTCTACAGCACAAACCGTGAAAATATGAGTACAGACCGTTGTGTATTTACATAGAAACACAAACCCATCGCTAAACAGTACAGACTGTCAAGTTCAAGTACATAACGTCGCGTACTCAGAGAGAAACAGAGAGGCTTCGCTAAACAGCACAAGTCGTAAAATAGGTATAACGGCGCATATACAGCACAAACCGTAAAAATATGAGTTAATGACGTCGCATGTTTTACAGAGAAACCCAAAGCCATCACTATAGAGCACAAATTATAAACTATCAGTACATAACGTCGCATATCTACAAACACAAAGCTTTCGCAATACAGCACAAACTGTAAAACATGAGTGATACTACATCGCTTATTTACAGACAAGCACAAATCTTGCGCTACAGCACGGACCGTTTTTCCACGTTTTTTTACAAGATAACCATGATATGCTTGTATAAACAAACTTGTTTGAAATATCTATATAGGACAAGTTCCACTCTTATACATCTCTGAGTTACGGACACACAAGTACATCTTTTGAGTTGATTTATCTCATTATCGACAACAGCATTATAATCATATAGCTGCATGTACTGAAATGAACAACTAATTCAAAATCACCGTGTCGAAAGTTTGTTGTATTATACATTTCCGGTACAGTATTCAGTGACACATTGACCTACAAATATTTTGTGTATATATTTTCCCTAAACGTCTTAGTTTTTCTTTTGCAAGTAAAATATTGTTAGCAGAGCTAAGAGCGTGTTGTTATGCATATCAAGACATGATGCTTTCTGCAGAACGATTTGTCTTAAAAATTTTGAATGATTGATGCCCAAATGCAGTTTTCCTACCCTTAATGCTACCTCTAACATTTCCGTAATGCGCATTTCCTTAATGCTACCTCTAACGTTTCCTTAATGCTACCCCTAACAATTCCTTAATGCTACCCCTAACATTTCCTTAATGCTACCTCTAACGTTTCCTTAATGCTACCCCTAACAATTCCTTAATGCTACCCCTAACATTTCCTTAATGCTACCTCTAACATTTCCTTAATGCTACCTGTAACATTCCCTTAATGCTACCTCTAACATTCCCTTAATGCTACCTCTAACATTTCCTTAATGCTACCTCTAACGTTTCTTTAATGATGCCTCTAACATTTCCTTAATGCTACCCTAACATTTCCCTTAATGCTACCCTAACATTTCCTTAATGCTACCTCTAGCATTTCCTTAGTGCTACTACTCTAACGTTTCTTTAATGCTACCTCTAACATTTCCTTAATTCTACCTCTAACATTTCCTTAATTCTACCTCTAACATTTCCTTAATTCTACCTCTAACATTTCCTTAATGCTACCTCTAACAATTCCTGAATGCTACCTCTAACATTTCCTTAATGCTACCTCTAGCATTTCCTTAATGCTACCTCTAGCATTTCCTTAATTCTACCTCTAACATTTCCTTAATGCTACTCTAACATTTCCTTAATTATACCTCTAACATTTCCTTAATGCTTCCTCTAACATTTCCTTAATGCTACCTCTAACATTTCCATAATGCTACCTCTAACATTCCCTTAATGCTACCTCTAACGTTTCCTTAATGCTACCTCTAACATTTCCTTAATGCTACCTCTAACATTTCCATGATGCTACCTCTAACGTTTCCTTAATGCTACCTCTAACGTTTCCTTAATGCTACCTCTAACATTTCCATAATGCTACCTCTAACGTTTCCTTAATGCTACCTCTAACGTTTCCTTAATGCTACCTCTAACATTTCCTTAATGCTACCTCTAACATTTCCTTAATGCTACCTCTAACATTTCCATAATGCTACCCCTAACATTTCCTTAATCTACCTCTAACATTTCCTTAATGCGCATTGTTGTAATGCTACCTCTAACATTTCCTTAATGCTACCTCTAACATTTCCTTAATGCTACCTCTAACATTTCCATAATGCTACCTCTAACGTTTCCCTTAATGCTACCTCTAACGTTTCCTTAATTCTACCTCTAACGTTTCCTTAATGCTACCTCTAACGTTTCCTTAATGCTACCTCTAACATTTCCTGAATGCTACCCCTAACATTTCCTTAATGCTACCTCTAACATTTAATTTGGCCTTACCCTGTATGTACCACTGATCTACGAAAGCACACACACACACACACACACACACACACACACACACACACACACACACACACACACACATACACGCGCGCGCGCGCGCAAGCACGTACGTGCGTATGCACGCACGCACAACGCACGCATACCACACAGACAGACAAACACACACACACACACACACACACACACACACACACACACACACACTCCAACACACTTCCTCCCCCCCCCCCCCCCCCCCCCCAACGCATACACACTCACATCTAGAGACTCTCCACTTTACACATCTGCATCGCCCCACCGATGCACAACCTCCCAGCGCACACACGTTTACAGTGTACCTTAGAGTCCTATAGAGATTCAAGTCTTAGTTGGTTGACGTGTGTTTGAAAACTTGTGTCTGTTATTAGAAAGGCCTTGTATGAGACTGTCGGAGCCTCTTGGAGTATTCACGTTATTGGCGTTGAGATTATCCCAGTATTTTTTGGTTGGTGATGTTTCTTGCTCTCCTTTAAGTCTGGATGTGCGGCCACTTCCTCTCTTGATGTTCAGCTTTGAGAAGTCGTCTGTGGTGTAGTGGCTTGGGTCATGCTTGTTGAGGTGATTCTTTGAATTTCTTGCCACATCAGATCGGCCAAGCTGTTATCCATTTCTCTCATCATTTCCTTGCCTGCCAATGTGTCTGCTTTCTCTTTCCAATAACACCTGCATGTCCAACGCAGTACATCCATACGAGTCTCTTCAATGGAAGTTTGCGCATTACTTCATGCCAAGCGGGGATTCCCATTCCACTTTACACTTTTTGAGGTAGGTACATGGAGTCAGTCAGTATAAGACTTGTTGAGTTTTATACTGGTCTGTGGATTAGAGTCAGTAGAGCTCTTGATGGAGAGAGAGAGAGAGAGAGAGAGAGAGAGAGAGAGAGAGAGAGAGAGAGAGAGAGAGAGAGAGAGAGAGAGAGAGAGAGGAGAGAGGCAGAGAGAGTACAAACAGGCACGCATCCTCCCGCTCATAGCCAAATATTTGTACAATAAAGTACTGCTTATGCCTACGATACTCCTTAGGAATTCTCCATCATCTTTGTCTAAATGTGTTCACTTTCAACGACTATTGATATTCGCATAAAATAAGCCTCCCCTTGGCAATGATCATTTTATACATATTATATTCTTGCGTATTCCTGAAGCTGGCTATGAAGCCACATCCCCCATACACTTAAAAATGAATCAAACTTAAAAAATCAACATTAGTTTTTGATAAGTATCTAATGTATGTCTCAAATTTGACTCCACTATACCCCAAATACATTGATCATTCAAAGTTCTGATCTAGCTTCATAAGTGTCTGATAAATGTTTCAAAACGGACTCCACTATACCCCCAAATGCATTGATCAATCTATATCATTGATGTGTCTTTCACTATATTCCGCATGTGCAGGTGCATGAGTGTGTATTTCTGTCTCATTTGTCTATCTCCACCTCTCTTTCTGTCTCTGCCTGACAACCCTCTCTCTCTCTCTCTCTCTCTCTCTCTCTCTCTGTCTCTCTCTCTCTCTCTCTCTCTCTCTCTCTCTCTCTCTCTCTCTCTCTCTCTCTCTCTCGTCCATTTAAAATTGTACTGATGGTTATTGCATTTTATTTTTTTAGGTACATTGTTTGATTTTAGTTTTTTGATTACGATTAATATCATGATTATTACTACAATTATATTATTATTATAACTTTTTTTTTATCATTAACATCATTATTATTATCATTATCATTATTGTTCTCATAATCTTTAGTATTAATATTATTATTAGTATGTGTGTAGGGGTGGAGGCGGTGGTGGTGTGGTGTGGAGTGGTGTGGTGTAGTGTGTGTGTGTGTGTGGTGGGGGGGGGGGGGGCGTGTGGTGTGTGTGTGTGTGTGTGTGTGTGTGTGTGTTGTGTGTGTTGTGTGTGTGCAGGTGTGTGTGTTGTGGTTGTGGTGTGTGGTGTGTGTGTGTGTGTGTGTGTGTGTGTGGTGGTGTGTGTGTGTGGTGGTGGTGGTGGTGTGTGTGTGTGTGTGTGTGTGTGTGGTGTGTGTGTGTGTGTGTGTGTGTGTGTGTGTGTGAGCGCACGGGTGTGTGTGTGTGTGTGTGTGTGTGTGTGTGTGTGTGTGTGTGTGTGTGTGTGTGTGTGTGTGTGTGTTTATGCCTAATCCATTACCCTCTTTGAATAGATTCGTTCGTTCGTTCTTCTCTCTCGTCTAAATTTGACCTCCTATACATACCTGTGCTGTTGCCAGGGTCCTAACTCTTCACGGCACTGATCAACGTATTGCGATAGCCGTGTATAAAAGACCCTTTGACGTGTTCTGGCTGTACCTGTACATCTGCGTCAAAGACTCATTTTACCACTCCTCAGACATAACAAACTCAGGGGAAAAAAAAAAAAAAAAAAAAAAAAAAAAAATATATAACGACTAGTCGCCGACTTCGGATACATCGATCTTTCCTACTATATCGGAAGGGAAAATCCCCCTGGACTTCGTTGTAAGCGAAGGTATATTTCACTGTATCAGTTTAGATGTGTGTCCATTTTTCATGGATTTGAAGAAGTTTACTTAAACCAGAGTTGATTATTAAGAATAAAGAAAATAAATAAGTAAATAATAAAAAAAAAGAATAAATGAATGAATGAAAACGAAGATTGCTCCATTGTCAAACAGCTGAAGCCATTACACGGCACTAATGATTACCCCTATCCCAGACCCACCACCCCTCTCTCTCCCTTGTCAGGCCAGAATATGATGAATGTGCGGAGAACTAGGGCCTATGTATAGGCTATCTTATGTCTTGTAGGCTATCTTATTTTTGCCTGCGCAACTGTTGCTTACACGGTTCATTTGACACAACTGCTGATCTGTTCCTGCCTCTTTAACTGCCTTGTCGGGCAGTCAGTACACGCACATGAACAGACAATAATCAGTGATCGATCGAATGGCATCTACTTCATGTGTTTTCTCCATGGTAGCAAGTGGGCACGTGATACAAAGCCTGATATTCAAATTCAGTTTCAGTTCCGGTTGAGAGAGAGAGAGAGAGAGAGGAGAGAGAGAGAGAGAGAGAGAGAGAGAGAGAGAGAGAGAGAGAGATTTGTTCTTTTTCCTGCATTTATTATGTTCTCCAACTGTATGTCTTCAACATGATTTAATCCTAAGAAAACCTTCCAGCTGTTCTCCTCCCTACGCCTCTCTCTCTCTCTCTCTCTCTCTCTCTCTCTCTCTCTCTCTCTCTCTCTCTCTCTCTCTCTCTCTCTCTGTTTGCATGTCGCACTGTCTGCCTGTCTGTCTGCCTCTCTGTCTATCTCTGTCAGTCTGTCTGTCTGTCTGTCTGTCTGTCTGTCTATCTCTGTCTCTGTCACTGTCTCTCTCTCTCTCTCTCTCTCTCTCTCTCTCTCTCTCTCTCTCTCTCTCTCTCTCTCTCTCTCTCTCTCTCTCTTAGCAAGGGGGACAGCAAGGGGTGAGGGCAGCGGGGCAGGGGGGGGGAAGGGGTATATTTTTCTGGATAGAAAGACGGATACATCAACTAAATTGTAATGCCTGTAGTGACTATGTGGACTTATCTACATCAGCAATATACCGGGTTTAGTTTTACGCATAATGGAAAATGAAAAGGTGTAACCGTTGTTGTTCAGTGGATGCCTTCATCTTTATGCCTGATGTTTGCTAGTCATGAAGGCAGGTGCGTTAGACAGAGGGGTGGGGATGGGGGAGGTGGAGGAGGGATGGGAGCCTGAGTTGGGGCAGAGGGAGGGTGAAGGTGGGATGATATGGTGTGTTATCAAAGTATAAAATACGGTCTCTTTGTCTTGCCTATTGAGTTAAACACTCTTTACAGTTCTTCAACTGATAAATACATATTGACATTTCAACGTTTAATACATTCACTCATTAATAAGCATTTTCTTTTTTTTCGCAGCGACCCCGCCTCTGAAATGTCTTTTGCAAGCGATACTATTAGTGTTACTGTCAGACGTTAAGACATCGATTACATCCTTCCTCTTTGTTCTTTGGACTTAAACAACACATGATTTTTTTTTTTCTCAGTTCTTCGTAGCCCCTACATCCGATGATGAATGACTCTCATCCTCTGGAACATAACCACACATCAGACATGGGGGAATAATGGAACGTTTGAACTGAACCACATTTTGTTGGCATTTAGACTGAAGGTTCTTAAACTGAACCTGGCGGGACAAATTCTGTGCCATCTATTTGTAACAACTGAAATGTTATCTTTCTGTTTGAGAAACTAATTTAAAAGAAAAGAACCAGTTTATGTTTATCACTGCTTCCCATTTTCCCATGCCAGTTGTTTATAAATTGCTACTATCTCTATCTCTGAATTCAGATACAAAACCATTTTAGCATCCTACTCCATAGCACATCCAAACAATTCCAAATCCATATTGTGCTAAAGCTTTCTTGATTTGAAACACCCAGTTTTGTTTACCTTCCTCTGCTTGCAGCAACTGCATTTCATATGCCTGTCTACACATCTTAACATGGGTAATCTTGTTAATTTTATCCAATATTTCATACACTGCACGAATGATTTTATATACAATGGATACCTGCCTGATTCCCCATACAAAATAGTATTTGATGAATGTATGGCGCAGTAAGGATCGAAATGCTTGATGGCAAATGTGTGAACATTTTCCATGTAGTTATTGACAGTAAATCCCAAAACTTCCGCTATGCAAGTTAAAATGGGTTCTATCTGAGTGTCAAAAAGTTAAAAAACAAACAAACAAAAACAAAACAAAAAAACTTGAGTCTAGAGAATCTAACCTCCGTAACGATTTGAAAATTTCAGTCACAACCTTTTTTCCCTTTTCTATTTGATTTGATTCTGCCCATGAAGACATCAACTTAGCCTTGTGGTGAATAACATCCCAGATATTTACAGGAGTTAGTGGCAATGATTTTCCTGTCCCCATGAAACCATTTTCCATGTGATGATAGGTGATCTTTTTAACGAAAAATCAAAACATTCGTCTTTTCCAGGTTTACTGTCAGCTAGCTCATCTGCTTCCTGTTTAGGGAGAGAGAGAGAGAGAGAGAGAGAGAGGAGAGAGAGAGAGAGAGAGAGAGAGAGAGAGAGAGAGAGAGAGAGAGAATCTTGGTTACCAGGGGTGAAAGTACTTTTTTCTACCAGGCTTTTGTCCCTTCAGGGACTAAGGATACTAAGACAGAACACCATAACACAGTATAGAATCGATCATATTAAAACAAATGATGACTCATATCAGCGCTAAGGAAAAGTCATATTAAAAAAAATATGTGTCGCTACAAAACACCCAAAATATGTGTCATACCACACCCACACCCACCTGTCACCACCCCCTTTCCCCCTCCACACACACAGACACAAAGACACACACATAGACAGACAGACAGACAGACAAACATACAGTAACACACTGATGTTGTTGTTGAAGGCTGAGAGAGAGAGAGAGAGAGAGAGAGAGAGAGAGAGAGAGAGAGAGATTAAAAAAAGCGTTAATTTTATATGGAGAGAGAGAGAGAGAGAGAGAGAGAGAGAGAGAGAGAGAGAGATTCAAATAGCGTTAATTATATTGAGAGAGAGAGAGAGAGAGAGGAGAGGGAGAGAGAGAGAGAGAGAGAGAGAGAGATTTTAAAAAAAGCGTTAATTTTATGGGGAGAGAGTATGGGAGAGAGAGAGAGAGAGAGAGAGAGAGAGAGAGAGAGAGAGAGAGAGAGAGAGATTTCAAATAAGCGTTAATTGTATTGAGAGAGAGAGAGAGAGCGAGAGAGAGAGAGAGAGAGAGAGAGAGAGAGAGAGAGAGAGAGAGAGAGAGAGATTCAAATAAGCGTTAATTATATTGAGAGAGAGAGAGAGAGAGAGAGAGAGAGAGAGAGAGAGAGAGAGAGAGAGAGAGAGAGAGAGAGAGAACTGCACCCAGACAAGCGACACCAGTCATCAAGACGCTACATGTAGTCTACTGTCCTTTTTTAAAACGAACGCAAACAAGCATATAAATAACAACAACAAAGTAGATGATAAAACGAACACAAACAAGCATACAAACAACGACAACAACAAAGTACATGAAATTGACGATTCGCATGTGACTTAGTGAACACTATCACTGGACGGCATAAGTACGCAAGCTGTAAACGATAGAGGCCAGCTGTCATTGCTCCTTTAAATCTTAATGCCACGCCCTGAGTCGTTTTTTTTTTCTTCTTCTTCTTCTTCTTTTGGTTCCGCATCTTGTGACATCATAGTCATGTGCTTTTGTTTGTGTCTGCTATTCTTGGAGACTCAGCGGTTCCTGTTCATATTGCTAGGGTGTTGTCCTAACTATCGTTTTCTTAGTTTTGGCAGCAGTGGTAGTGTTTTTGGTAAGTCAGCATTTATGTACCTATTATTTGTTAGTTTTCTTCATACGCCTATATCATTTACTTTTTCAGCCTAGATATTTTCTTTCCAACAGGCTACTGTTAAAGACTGTTTAACACCGTGTTGTTAGTTTTGCATGTGTATTTTGAGTTCCTAAGTTGTTTATTTCCATATTCGTCATCACTTTTTTCCCCAACAAACAACATGAACACATTCGCGAAATCGAAAACAGCTGAAATACGAAACTAAAGCTGTTTAGTGATTGTCAAATCCAATGTAGAGAAGCAGACGAGAATCTGCAAGACAATTCGATGCAGCTCAGATAGGCCTATTTGCTCCACATTCTAGAATCCATGGATGAGGGTAAGATGGATCGAACTGGATTACATGGTCGTGATATAAAGATTTTCTTAAACGCATGATTAGTCACATCAGAAATTATTTTTCTCCTCATTTAGAATCTGGCTGTCAGTGCACGGCATGGGTTATTTGGTTTCGAGAAGGCGAAAAAAAAAAACAAACCCGTAAACGTGACTTACAAAATTATCGACACGAAGGTCAAGAATGGGGCTGCTGAACCATGACATTGCATATTTAAACATTCCTGAATGAGAGTTCGCGGTGCACTTAGTGGGACCTTTGGGTTTGGATTATCTAAGGCTGGGTAATAGCTGCATGTATTGTATGATCTTGGGTTGAAGAGCAAGCACTCACAACACACACACACACACACACACACACACACTTTGCCTGAAAGCATCCAGGAAAATAGATACAACAATTACAGACGTTTAAGTAAGTTATGACATATGAACAGAGAAACACATACCCATAAATCATAAATGAGAAATTGACGCCAAAAGAACCAGCCCCATCCAAAATATTTCGTGCACTTTTGGATGCAAACAAAATTTTGATCAGTCCTCTTCTTGCAGTTAATATTAATCAACAAACTGAAACTGCTTATTCCCATACTTTGTAAATACCAAGGTATGGAAGAATTGATTCATCCACTATATATATATATATATTTCTTGCAGTCTTTGCAACATCAAGCTGCTCTGTAAGTTGCTGCAATGGTGCTCGTTTACTTATCCCTGGAATTTATTAGTCAAATATAATTTAGTCCCCTTGTGGCTTTATTCCAAGAACTGGCCCTCAGCACTTGTGTCTGTAGAGGTTATCTGTTTATATTTTCTACTTTTCACTAGAAAATGTAGCTTGTTTTGCTCTTTCATGATTTTCTTTTGCTTCTTAGGTGGCACCTTTGGTTGGGTTTTTTGAAAACTCAGCAAACATACTATGGTATTGCACACCAGCCTTATTCTGGGATAACATTCTTCTTAAAACCGAAAAGGCAGAGGTGATAAGTTACCAATTTCAGTGGTCCCTGAGGAGAAACAATCAGGTTTGGAAATACCGGTATCTGACCAGGAGTTGTATGTTAGTGAGTTTTCTCCCCCATTGGAGAGTGTCTCCTCCTTGGAGACTATATGCTTGCTGAAGACTCATTTGAGAAGCACTTATTATTTTCCCCACTCACCCTGTCAAGCATGTACTGTTAGGCAAAATTAATTGCCACTGCAGATATGAATGTTTATCTCCCCTTATTTCTTCACTTTAAGACATAAGAGCAAGTTTGTTTTTTTATAATTATATATATATATATATATATATAAAATACCACTGAAATGCCTAATAAAATTCTTAAAATGCTCGACCCCTTGGGGAGCAACATCTGTTAAAAAATAGGATGGTAAAAGGAAGTTTTAAAATCGACAGCTCTGTTTCGAGCGCTGGCTCTCGTCAGGATCCTGACGAGAGCCAGCGCTCGAAACAGAGCTGTCGATTTTAAAACTTCCTTTTACCATCCTATTTTTTTTAACACATATATATATATATATATATATATATATATATGTGTGTGTGTGTGTGTGTGTATTGCATTGCTGTTACACTCGCTCTTTCATACATGAATATGATCATTACATAACGGCAGGGCTTAATCTTAGCATAGGATATTTAACAGTGGACTGACTGCTCTTGAAATGAGCAAAACATTTTCAGTCAAATGGACACCTCAACCAATAGATTGTTTCACTAAGTTGGACACAGCAGTCAATGTTTATGATCAAGCTGTATCCATGTGTCTGTTTTAGAAATTGTCTTTTGCACTTTGGAATTGCTGTGGTCTATTTCAAGGGAACTAACCCAGGAAACTATTCT